>VYZV01038641.1:1760-56604 GCA_013401275.1 Pandion haliaetus | reverse complement strand
AAAGGGTTGTCAGGCATTGGACCAGGCTGCCTGGGGAAGTGGTTTAGTCATCATCCCTGGAGTTATTCAAAAAGCATGTAGACAGGGCACTTCATTATATGGTTTAGTGGGCATGGTTGATGGTTGGACTCGATGATCTTAAAGGTCTTTTCCAACCTAAATGATTCTATGATTCTATGAAATCTGTGATTGAAAACCTGATTGACACCAATAAAAGCTTGGTAGTTCTCATTTCCCCATTTGAAATGATACAAACAGCTCAATAGCCATCCAAGAGCTATAGAGTGGTTTTAGCCTGTACATAATTCACCCGCTCAATTATTGTGTTTTTTTAACTTCCGATTTGGGAACATCAGAACTTTTCCATCAGGTCAATAGAAGATCCGGTTACTCTCTTTTTCCCCTTTCCTCTCGTGTTGCAATCACACAGGACCCAAGGTTCCTTCTGGGCCCTGGAGAAGCATCTTTTCTTCCTCTTTGCTTCCTGCCTCTACCCTTTTTGTGGTTTATTCTTTTTACTTGACTGTATGAACCGTAAGCTCTGGATCTTCCAAGATCTGTGATACTCAGTTATATGCAGAAGAAAACAAGTTGTTGCCTCCAACCTATTAATTCTGGTTGTAAAGTTAACTCAACCCTCACTTAGTTTTTTGTCTTGTAATTTTTCTATTTCTGGCAGTGATGAAGAAATGAAGAAACTCTCAGACCCCAGACTGTGAATGCAAAGCTGACAGTAAAAAAACATATAAGAGGAGCTCTCTGTGAGATACTGAGGTCAAAATTTGGCCATCTGGCAGTTAGGAATAGACATGTGTGAAGGCACGCCAGGCACCTGCTGAAGGCAGATCTGCAGTAGTAAAGTCTTCAAAGGTTTGCTTGCTGCTTCTCAGCCATTGCATGGTTTTCATTTGTAGCTTCTCTTATCGAGCACAATTTCTAAATGAGGATGGTTGCTTCACTTTAAGGACGTACAAATGACTTGCCCTCACCTGTCAAGCATGATCCTTGTATTTTACCAGGCCCATTATGAGCGCAATCTTTCTGTCGAAAATTTGCATACCTCCTTTCTTGAAAAGTAATGACAGCAATTTCTTTCCCTCGGCTCACTTTCTGAGTGTCTCATTTAACAGCACCTGTGAAACCGACAGGCACAGAGATGAGAAGTGAAAGAGAGCAGTTGATTAAATCATCATCAAGTCGGGCCTCAGAAAGTCAATTCTGCTTCCCGTCTGCAATGATATCCTTTTATCTTAAAGTAATGAGCTATGGCACTTTTGCATCGGGTAATGCGATAAGTTCTATTAGCATGTTCCATTTGCTTCACAAGCAAGGGCAAGTCATTTCAGCAAGCTCATATCACTGCAATCAAAGCAATTGGCTTCACAGGCAGAGAAGTAAGAGGAAAGGCTCAGGGTGATTTTTATGGATCACAACACAGTGGAAAAAATAGATTCTTGTATTATTTTAACCCGTAACATGCTTTGCTTCTTGTCCATCAGGATATTTTGATTTCATTAGCCTGTAAGTACCTGGAAGACTCAAATTCCAAAATTAAGTCTTGAACTAAGACCAGGAGTTCTGAAAAATAGGAATCTTTTCTTATACAGATACACTGGCTAAGGCAGTATTAGGCACTGACTTCATTAAACACTGATTAGTTTAAGTCTTTGCTATTGACTTAGTCCACCAGTATAAATGAACATTTTTATTATTTTTTACTATTATTTATTTTTTGAACCCTGACAAAGTACTCATCAAGTGAGAGGCTGCTAAAAATGACATTACACACTGCAAATTGTCATCATCAGTTGAGAGGATGCTAAAAATGATGTTACATACAGCAAATTGTCTACAGCCAGAAAGGCAGGTAAGGAGGCAGCAAATGTACATTCAGAGTTCCAGAGGCAAAGGCATGTAGTCATTTTTTCATATAGAGTGTTGAGGAACTGAGGCAGGGAGTTCATCCTTCCATTGCAAAAGAGAATGACTTCCTAAAATTAAGATTTGGCTGTGTATGTGGCCAACAGCTGCTTGGGGCCCAGTTAGTATAGTGGAATTTGGATGCCTGACTTGTGGCAGGCACTTTATGAAGATGCTGAGCTGAATAACTCGTGTCATCGTTAGCTTTCTAATGATACATTTGGAATGCCCATTTAATCTTCCGCTGACATTGGTGGGAGCATCGTCCCGTTCTTTGGGGGTGGCTGGGTTGGGCCTTAAGCACTTGTGGGATCAATGAGCAATGACACCATAAGGAAGCCGTCAGGCGTGATAACTGGGGGAAGGAAGTTGCACTTTCCCAAGAACTGCAATATAAGTTACCAGTCTCAGCTCAGTTTCCAGGGAGCAAAGGAAAATGTGTTTCTTACAGGGCTGGTTTCTCTTCATCCTTCTCTGGGGCTGTGCCTGGAGGTCTCTGAGGATGTCGGTGGCCTATGTCCCTTGGGTGAAACTGAGCCCCGGGCAGACAGCCAGGACAGAGGGCTGCAGCTCTGTCCCTGGCAGGCCTTAGGAAGGCTTTGCGCTTCTGCAGACCCTGCTGTCTCCCCAGCCATGCACAGGAAGCCTCCCAGTCTCTCCCATTCACACATAGCTACTAGCCTTCCCCTTCAAGTGATATCCCCAGCAATACAGGGATCGACACAACAGAATCAAACCTCAAAATAGGATTCATGTTTAGCTGTCTTTCTAGAGTGAAATCCCCCTTTGCTTTACAAATAAGCTCCCTGTGGTCTAGCAGGAGTATGTATACCACCCACCAGTTGACAAGGGTATATACACATCCTATATAAATATAAGGTGGATCATCTTTATCATGTATAGTAATGTAATCTGGGGTTTTGATTTTAATACTCAAAATAGAATTCTTTCTTATCAACCTATTGCTTTGTTGATGGTAGAGCTAGAAGGAACCACTAATTGTGTCATTTTGCTATATAAAACAATCATAAAAGTCCTGGGAGTGAGGAATTAAAAAAAGTTATAGCTGAAAATGGTTCTAAGTTCTGAATATTTTTCCTGTAAGGGGCCAAGATAACTTTAAATGTCCAAGACTGATACATTTCATCTGAAGTGAAGTAGTTTGGATAAAATGGAATTCAGATTAAAGGTCAACATTGCAATCTTTTGTCCAGACTAAGGTAATTTGTGTAAAATGGGACTTTTCTGTGAATAATCCGTAATTTTAGCTTTTGAGAAAGCAGACCTTAAACTTCTCAGACCATCTCTGTTTCAGCTATTCCTTACAGTGAATCACTGTGGATAATGGTGAAGAATTGCTAAGCAGACTGTGATGTTAACCAATTTGCAAGATGCTATATATAAGATTCCTTGGCAAGGAGGTCCATGCTGAATGCTACTTGTAGGCAAAGTCAGAGGTAGGAAAGAAAAGAGTGAAATTCTTGCTCTCAGTTTCTTTGTGACTCTGCCTGTCTCCATTTCATCAATTAGAAAATTGCCCATTTATTCCCTGTCTGGGTCTCCTTTCATCTAGGAGGTGTTTTTTTCTCCTTTTTTCTTGGAAGCAAAGGTCTAATTGTATAGCTAAAATATCATCTTTGCCCTTTCCAGGGCTGTCAGTTTGTCATTGGTGGATAGATGGACAAGAATATTGTAAATGTCAGTGTGAACATGGCTGAGGTCTGGGTTTTCCCTCATTTTCTTCAGATTTCTTTTCAGCAGACAGATGAGTAGAATCACTTTGTTCAGCGCTGGCGTTTCAGCAGCACTGACTCCTTTGGTGGCAATGATAAATGGATCCAAGATGTGAAATAGCTGTTCCAGCAAAGTCCATTGAGCAGAATAGAGAACAATGCCCTCCTCAATGTCATTGTACATGATATATTCAATGATTGCCACTTTTTGCACAAGAATGTGTTCAATCAGCAAGGTACATAGAAATCCATAGTGTTGCTTCAGCCTGAATGAGCTGGTGAGGTGGCACAGACCTTTACTCAGCTTGATTTGGACCAGACTCTCTCAAGCTATTAAAATGGTCTCAAATTATAGCTGTAACCGCATAGGGTGTCTGATTTTTGAAATGTGGCATTGGGATCAGTCTCATTCTACGGGTGCTGTGGGAGATGTGCTGTGCGTTTTAATTTGCCCTCTCTCCAGCTGGGGCAGGGGTTTTGGGGAGGTACAATTAATCTTTAGCCCAATCCTCAGTTTTCCTTGTCTTCTACAGAACACATCAGCAATTAAACTTCAAATGGGAATTGAAAAGTTCTTTTTCCACTTCCCACTGCAGTTGTATGTGTGCATAGTCCATATCGCAGGGAATGCATCTTATGCTTTCACAACCCAGACTGATAGCAGTAATTTAGAAGGTTTAGGCTGAGGCAGAAAGAAGAGCTTTCTTTTTTGTTGGTACGAAGACCTTATGAGTTTGTAAGTTCCCTTCTCATCTGGGGTTGTTTTTAGGAATAACTATTTGAATTTTGACTGCAGCACACATATGAAAATGCAAGTTTGTGGGTTACTGATTCTGATTAGCACTTCTTGAGCATGAAGTTGCAGAAATACTGCAAAAGGAAGCTTGAATACTTTGCATGTGCGTATCAAGTGATATGGTGGCTGGTAACCTGCACACTTTAGTTATTAAAGGTGTTTGAACAGTTTAAGTGATAACTATGGCCACTTTGAGCAAGTCATTGTCAGTCTGGTCTCCTTATTGCCCCTGATTGTATGGAAATTAAGAGCAACTGTAATGTTTCCATACTTCCCGTAAGAATTTTATCTGTGGAGCTAGTTTTGAGCGAGCTTTATATGTCCCTTGCTTTCGATTTGGTTTGTAGTGCTGTAGGTCCTTTGGGAAAGAGTCCCTTCTGCCACATGCAAGACTTGCAAAAGCATAAAATAGCCTTTTCAAAGTTTCCTTCCTCTGAAGGGCCCATCAGGCTGTGGTTTGAAAAGATCTCACCGCATTTTGTGCCATGCTCATTTGAAAACTTGGCCATACATGGGAGCTGTGGGTGCTCAGCAGTTTTGCTAATCCGGCTTTCATTTCAGTGCCTAAATGAGAGCTAAGGGCTGGTTGGTTGGTTGGATTTTTGATAATGTAGGCCAGCTTTTGGAAATTTGGCTCGGGATCTTCTCAAGCCTGGCCCCACATGACTGTAATCTGTCACGACTTGTGTTCAGTGTGGAGATAGTAAGTGCCTTGAGCCTGAGAATCAGAGAAAGAAGCCTCTGTTTGTTCAGGTGTAAAATGTGTCTGCAGCCTCCTTGTCCTGATTTGTCACATTATCACTCGCAGCTTCCAGTGAAGCTAGTGGCAGTTATCCAAAAATCAGGTCATGCTATGTCTGAATGGTATTTTGGATTCCGAGTTACTTGCAGAATATTCTGATGCAGCGTGTGCACAGAGCCATAGTTTCCTGAAACAAGACATGAGAGAACACTGAAAAATTATCTTTTTGTAATAGGCACAGAATACTGAAACTCAGCCCAAAGCAGAAGGCCAGTAAAAAGCATTTGCATCACTTTGATTCCAAAACAGTCTGGTGGTCTGAGCACCGCAAAGCACTTAAATTATTTTACTTTTTTCTGTGGCCCGGGGAGGTAAAGAAATGCTAGAGGAACTGAGGAACTGAGCAAGGAGTGCAGACTCAAGACTTCAAATTGACCAGTAATTCTGAATAATCAACTTCACTGTTGTCAGCTTTGGTTTCCAAAGCCTGTTCTCCAGAACTGGTTAGCAGTAAGCCTGCAGAAGATGGAAACACCTTGTGCTTTAGCACCTCTGGGAAGGAAATGCATCCAGAAATGTAAATGAGCACATCAGAGCAAGGGCCACTGAGGAATGTGTGTACAAGTGCAATGCCCAGAGTGACTAAACAGCAAACTAGTCTCAGGAATGGGAAGAACACACAGTTGCTCCAATTCAGTTTCCAGCCTGAGTAACAAACCTCTTCTTTCTTCTCCAAGTCTTCTTGGAGTTACTCCTGCACATAAATTATCTCATTCTTTCCATGAACCAGAGGAAATGCATGTATTTAATCCTCAGGGAAAATTCAGCTTAACATGGGTGTGCAAAACATGGACATGCAATGTGTATGCCTGCACACAAACACACACGTATACATACTGCATGTAAATATAACCCCAATGCAGTCCATAAAGCCCTTTCCTCCTGTCCTGCCTTTTTTCTTTCATACAGCTTGTCCATAAAATTCTGCTGTTGGAACAGGACAGCACTGCTGGATGGTGGGTCTCCTTCCCTCACTCCCCACCAACAAAACCTCTTTATGAGTGAAATAGATGCCTTGTGTGTGCAGGACTCCTGGCATTTTACTAAGTGTATATGGAGCCAGGCTAGGCAAACGTTAGGAGCTGTTTGTTGAGTGCATTTACTGCCTTTGCATAATTTATGAGCTGGAGGGGTTTGACCATCATTCGTCTCTGCCAGAGGCTGGCACTGAGGGCTCTGGAGGATGGAGCTGTAAATTGGATGGTGAGCTCCTGCTGAGCTCACAGTAAAGTCCTCGGGTCAGTATGGGAATTTAATACCAGGAATGGAACTGTTTTCCGAGAGTGCCATGTGGGCCTCCGTGCAGCAGAGGCTTTTCTGGCAGCCACAGTGACTGGCCAAATCACGAAGCTGTCAGTCACTGGGCGTGTTGTGAAGGGAGCCTGAGCATTTTTAATCGGCTTGGCATCCGTGCTGCTTCCATAATGGACACCAGTAGGTCTCAGTCCTTCGCCATATGCTTAACTCTGGAGACAAGGTGCTTCTGGGTATAGCAGTAATTATTTGATGTGGAATTAAGCGGACCTTGAAATTAGAACTGGACTGTCGGAAAGCAGGAGGCTTAACACTTTGATGGAAATAACTTCCCACCGACATCACTCTGTGCACTTTCTCTGCGGATTTACTCGGATGCGGGTAACTGTTCTGCTGGCAAATTCAGATGTCACTGCTGGCAAGTACTCTTCTCCCCAGGTACCTGCACACTGCAGAAAACACAAAACCCTGCTCTCTTTCCAAGCATATAAGTCAGGAAAAACTTAATCCATAGCAGAGGAGAGATTCCTTAAACCAGACAAAAAATGGTGGGGGAAGAAGAGGCTGCAAAGCACTGTGACCACAGCTGGGTCACAGAACACCTGCATATGTGCCGCAGCAGTGGACAGCATGTTAAAACCCTCTGAACCCTTCTGCTAAAAGGGAATCATTCTTGCCTGCTTACACATCCACTTTTTACCCCCTTTCTTTCTCCTTTTGGATTCAGGTATTGCAATCGGGACTTGTATTGGAGTTTGTCTGGAGGGTGGGCAGGAGACACAAACAAATGGAGTGATTGGTTCTGAGCTCCCTGTTTTGAAACATAGAAGATGTGTCATACATTATAATGCATCCCAACGTAGAGCACGCAGTGCAGGGACCCCAGAACTGCTGGGCCCTCCTGGCTGTAACCAGGCAGTGGAAGAGAGTGCTGTAGCCCGAAAGCTGAATTTTTCCTTCAACTGTAAAATTAAGGTAGTAAATGGGAAATCTTTGTGACATGCTGTGATTTTCATGGATGAAAATCCACATGTGTTTGCTTTTCTGTAAATGTAGGGCCTTGCTTTGCAAACACACTTACCTATGCTTACCCTTATACCAAAATCTCGTATGTGTAGTCGTGCTGAAGTCAAAATGCCTGTTTGCAGGGTAAGGGTGTGAGTACTTTATATAAATACCATACTGTTCTAGAAATGTGCAGTTTTCCTTTTGTCAGTTAAGTACACTCTCTTCATTAACTTGATTGTTGTGTGAGGGTCTCAAAATTCAAGCTAAAACTGTCACATATCCTCATGTTCCTTCTCATTTTTTTGTTACCAGAGTATTTAGATGCTACTAGTGATATATAAGTAATTTCAGTTATTAAATAAACTCCAACCTGAAAGCAGATGGTAATTTTACCTAATCTTTGCTTCATTTAAAATTATTTGAAAAATACCTAGAAATAGTTCTTAGCTTTAATTTGTTAGTATGTAGCTCATTGGTGTGGGGAAGGCACCTTTTCACCCCCTGTACCGATGAAGACGAGGAAAAAGCCAGTGAAACAGAAAAGTTATAATTAAAGAACACACAGAAGGTGACTTGATTTGTGCAAATCAAATACATACATTTATGGGTGTAGTTGGCTATGTCTGTTCACATCCCACTGTATAGTTAACCTTTGGAATTCACAAAGTATAACTAATTTCAAAGCGATTTGGTTGTCTTATGAAAATTCTTGAAGATGCATTAAACAGGATACAAATGCATAAAGGGCTTAGCTGACTGCTGTAACAACATAATACAATCAGCTTGTCCTTGATTTAGGAAAGCCTGGTTCTCCTGTTTGGTGATTGTATGCTTTCTTCAAAACACCTGCCATTACATCTGCAGAGGTATGAGTTCATGATACAGACAATTGAGTCCTTTAGAATCTAAAATTGTAGTTTTAAAAAAAAACAAAAACAAACAGAAGGAGGAGTTTTCCTCATTCTTCTGCTGTAGACCACTCCATAGTTACCCAGAATTAGGTGGGATGAATCAAATCTGTGTCTGAAAGAAGCAGCTAGGTGCAAGTGAGTTGCATGGGCCTTACAGTCCTATGTCCAGCACAGCTTTTGTACTAACAAATGTAATCGTGTTTGGGGTTTCTGATGCTTATCTGTACTGAGGTTTGATTCATCTAGTCCTGCTGTATTTCTACAACAGTAACAGTTATTTAAAAATTGAGCAATGGTAGTTGATAAATATCAAGACCTGCTAGTGTTACTGTTCAGCATTTTATAGTATTGTGTTTACTATGATACCTGGCCTACTAATGAATTACACAGAACCTCAATGAATCAATTAATTTGGCATGTTCTTGCTTCCACTGTGATCTCTGAATTCTTTAGTTCAGCAGCAGTAAGCAAAGACATTTGGTGAACCCTCCAAGTAGTCCTAGAAAATGGTAGCCTTGCAAATGCTTCTCTTCTGGGATAGGCAAACCTAAGCCATTTCCATACCCTTCTATCTGAGGAGACTTTGACACCAATGTATTGCCAGGCAGTATGAAAAATAGTGTCCATCAAAGCAAAACAAAACAGCCCTCTAATACTGTTTTTCTTCTTCCCGGATCCAGTTATGGAGTCTAAATGTGCTCATGCACCATCAGCTCCTGTGCATGTGAATTAAACTAACAGAGGGCACTGCAAATGGCTTTTGTTGTTTTCAGAGCAATTTTTTCATAATTCAAGCATACAAATTTATCATCTTCAACAACAGTGTGGGGGAAAACTCCCTCCTGTACAGTAATTGAGCTTTTTCCTAAAGGTACCAGATTTGATGTCATAGGGTTTATGAGTGTTTCAGCCATCTTGTTCATTGAAATACTTCATTTTTTTGCTGTAGCAAGTTTCTCTTACCTGTTCTTTTTTTCTTTTTGTGTTTCAGTGTGACAGCGACAGTGATCAAGAAGAAAAGGTAAGAAAGGAATTCAGTATGGGAGCAAAAATAATTTGTTGGATTCACTTACTCCTCTTACTCTGTTATTTATTTAGAGTTTCTTTTTGGATTGATCTAAAGCCTCTCTATACAGAGAAGATACTTTGTTTCCTTTAATTTAATTTTGGAATAGACCTCCAAGGGAAGAGAATTCTAATGAATATTTTGGAGGCTACACAATTAATCTTCGAGCATATTGATGCCACGGTTTGTGGGGGTTGATTATGAACACGAGTCTCACTACCAACCTTTTCTATGGCTACATTTTTGCTTGGGAAGTTCTAACAGCAACCGAATATGTTTGTAACCCTCACATTTGCACTTTGTTAACAGTTATTTAACCACTGTTATCACCTGTTTTGCTTCTCTGCAGGCAAGGGTCTTCAAACTCAAATTGAAGTGTTACGGTTGATATATACATTTTTTTTTTTAGAAACAACATTTGGAAACTGTACATTACATCAAGTGACACAACTTGCTGTTAATTACCTCAATAACTTTGGGTTTCTAAGTGGAAAAAGGGAAGAATGTCATGCTGAAAAAGAGTCAGGCACTGATCTCTAATGGTGTTTATTGTTTAGAAGACTAATAATAACGAAGAACTAGTATTCACACTGATGCACATTTTTAGGTCTTATGTTGTGAACGGACTAACATCTACCTTCCTTCTTTGGCAGAAATGAAATAATCATTGCAGAAAAACTGGTCTCATTGCTTTATTTTCAGGTTGGATTTTGTGATTTCCATTTGTATGTTGAGCCCTAAGGGATGTTTTGCTAATGTAATCACTTTTGCCTCCTCTTTCACTGGATAAATTGGAGGATGGATGTTGGGGGAGGGTAAAGTAATGTCAGAAAATATCGTTCATATAATAATGTTGATTTGTTTAGAGTTTCATGAGTGGTTCTGTTAACTAGCTCCAAGTCAAGCCAAGAAGAAAAGAGATGACCATGTGGGTATGCAGCTTACACAACAGAAAAGAACAAACACATTGTAAAATCTACAAGGAAACAATGAATACGGAAATCACCTTTCATGAATTTAATCAGTTTTCTACAGGATTTGTGTAGCAGGAAGCAAAGGAAGTTTTCAAACCATTCCGTGTATAACCGCCAAAGCTTTGCCCTTCAGCCTTTTCAGTAATTTCTCAAGTAGAGATTTTTTCCCTCATGTTTCTTAATAATTTGCTAACTATGTTAAAGAACCACTGTTTACTTTGTACTGCAGTGATTTCCCTTTCATAAGGGAACTAATCACTGGAGTTAATCAGTGTGACAACAGAAAGGGGAGGTTTTGTTGGGTTTTTGCACAGAATATTAACCTGCACTTTTAGATATGAATTTTTAATGCATTACCATTACATTCCATCCTGTGAAGTGATTATTCATTTTCAGGATGTTCCCTATGCAGTGCGAGATGATAAACTGAATTTCAGCTCCTGTGTTTATGGCACCCAGAACTAGAAGTGTAATTTCCTGCTACTGCTGCATTTACAGAGCTAAACCTCTGCCAGTTTTACAGTATTTTTCTCTTACAGCAGGCTTATATAAAAAGGCAGAGAGGCAGCTTTTTGGGATGGTGGTGATGTGCTGGTTCAGGATAGTTTCTGCAATACAATATAAGAGACTCAAGATCGTACCTCACACAGAATATCCCAGTACTTGTGCAGGAAGGATTTAAAATCCAGATGTGTATTTCATCTCTGTGATATGTATTTTGTGTTCCCCCCTAATGAAATGAGATTAAGCGCAGATCCAAATATCCCTACTAATTTAGTGCTTTTCAAATCCCAGAACCAGACCCAGCTTTGAGTTTTATAGCTCAGGCCCAATTCTATAAAGACAACAGCTAACCCTGGCGTATTTATTCAGCCTGTGCTGGCAGCCTAGGCAAAGATCTAAAGGCCTTGTTCTGCTGTTAATTTGAATTCAGCATATGTAGCCTGTTATAAAATGCGAGACATCATCATTTGAGCAGGTCAAGCATATTCAGATGAAGACAAATGGTGCTTATTTGATTTTCTTAAAATCAGGAAATGAAAAAAGTGCTCTCTGGAGAAATCATGTTCTGCCTGACTTAGATGATAGACCAAGGCATGTACCCCAGATAAGAACAGGCGCTCGTCTTGCTGTTTTTATCTCTGAAGGACGGTCGGGACTGTCAGCTCGCTGACATGTGCATTATCCATGTCATTTTAAACAAAGTGACCTGTAGAAAAGTGCACTCTGCCGTGACATGATAATGGGCTGTTGGATGACAGGTAAAGTACACACTATAAAGGAGGCTGTGCGTTATTCCTTTGTTTAACTGACAAGTAGAAACTTCTTTTCTTCAGACAGGCAGGATCTTTTAGATCTCTTTCAATAGGACCCAGAAGATTTTTGAATTACTGCTTTAAATAAAGTATCATTTTTAGGACCAAAAATTCCTATAAGCAAAATGCAGTGGGAGAAGTGAGTGTGCCAAACCTCTGTGCAAGAGGTTGATTGTTTCATAAATAGTGCTCAGCATCCTCAGTTTTCATTAATAACCATAGGAGCTGAGGATACTCAGCAGGATTAGAAGTTTTAAGGTCCTTGACCCAAATGTCTTATATCATGATGAGAGTATTAGCCTCCAACTGTGGAGCTGTTCTAGTAGCAAATTGTCAAATTGGTCCTGGTTGGTCGAAGTCAATGTATTCTGAGGATTGTGGAGTTATTCTTCTCCCACCAGAAACATCTTTGCCTGAAATGTTTCTGGGAAGAGGAGGTCTACTTCTCTTTAGGACTATCTTGCAGATTTTGATATCCTGAAGTACACCGAGTACATGGCATATTGCTGCATGTGTATGTCTATATGTACTTGCTGTTTGGAAAATGGAAAGGAAACAATTTTGCTTCATTTAGAATTTTTGAGGGCAACCCACACTGATCCTTCAGTGTTCCTGGGAAAGAAGAGATCCACAAGATGTAGAAGTAATGCAAGACAGGTACATATTTCTACTAGAATAAATAAGACCTGGAATCCAGAAAGATAGACCAGTGCCTTTGAATAAAAAATGGCAGATCAGTGTGATGAAAGTTGTATGACAGATCGAGGTGACTGAAAGACGAGTTGGTTCAAGCATGACTAGATGGGCCACAGTGAAGTAGGAGAATGCAGGAAGGAGCAGGACCTGGGAAGCTGTGGAGCAGATGAGTAGTGAGAGGTGAGTAGGAAAACTAATGTCTCCTAGGCTGTTAATAAGTATTATTTTTCCCCACTTGAATATGTATCTATCTAGCTGCATAAATTATGGTTGATATCTGATGTCTATTAGGTGATGGCTGTGCTTCGAATCCATCTTCCCTAGCCTTTAATTGGGAGCCAACAGACAGAGTCACTTTCTGTCTATGTCTGCCCTCAAACGAGACATTTCTCCAGAGGTTTCTCTGGAAGAAGAAACAAGAATATTTAATTGAAATATGATGCAGTCCCTGCTTAGCAGTACTGTAGCTAAGGCTGTGTCAGCATCTCAATTTTAAATGACATGTTTTGGGTGGGTAATTTATCTATTTATATAGATTCATGCTCCTTCATTCCAATTTGGCACACAGTACTGGATGGAGCATTCAAAGTAGGCATTTCGCTCTTCTGTTGCTAAAAAACCTGAAGAGGTAGCAAGTATGTCTGTGGAGGGAGAGTATATTTGGAAGACTTGCATCAGAATGTGAAGCACTAATTCTTAGAGAGATGTCATTTTCCATCCTGGGATCCTTTCAGCAAATGCCGCTGGGATTTCTTACTGAATCAGAAAAAATTGTGGATCCCAGGGGAACTCAGATTTTCTGCATTAAAAAGTCTGTCAGTCTAACTCTTTGAGCAGGTCTCCAGAGTTGATAATCTAAAATTAGGGCAAGCTATTGCACAGCTGACAAATTTAAGTGCAACTGTATTATCTTCTGATATCTAGATACAGTCTTTACAATTATACCCATGGTAATTAATACAATATTAAAAATGTTCGTGCAAGCACATATTTTGTCTTCTGGAAATAAAAGAAAGTCCTGTTTTGAAAAGACATACAAACAGCTTTGATAAGGAAGTCAAGTGCTAAATCGCCATCTCTACCATTTCCTCTCACCACTCTGTTTAATTAGACTGATTTTAAAATTAAGGCTCAATCTGAGGCACTTTAGTGATTTTTTCACCTCTTAGGAAAATATTTCATTGATTAAGGCGGGCTGCTTTGCAATGTACAGAGTTGTTCCTTATGCCTGATTCAAGAGGAGAAGAGGCCTGCTTCTTGCTTGAATTTTATCCAACTTCAGTAGGATGTACAACTCAAAAGAATTACTGCAATTGATGACTAAATTCTGTGTGTATCTTAGTAGTACCCAATCAGTTCTTTCTTGATGAGGCTCTTGAATCCTATTAAAATGTGTTCTTCTGGGGCCCAGCCGCGTCCGGCTAGTTACGGCTGCAGCCCAAGCACTGCCAAGAGTTCCTACTGAAAAGGGCTTTGCTTTGGGTGGACTTTGTGTAGGATGCAAAGGGAGGAAAGAGGTCAGTCAAACCGGTGGCTAAATTTGCAAGGTGTTGGCATATGGTCAGAGGGGAAGAATAACAAAACTTACCCCAGCTTGGGAGGGGATTGGGAAAGGTGGGTATTGTGCTTACTTAAGAAGCATATGCTGGTGGGAGTGTGTTGCTTTGCTTGTGAGACTTCATTATTTTTCTCTTTGAAGAGAAAAATACTGTGCCATTGAAAGCACCATGAGAGCTGAAGAATGATATTTCTTGCATCAGAATGTCTTTAATGACAATGCTAATACATTTGATTGCATATAAAACAGCTATGTACCAAAGATTATGGCATGGAAAACATCATAAATCACTCTGCTATGCTCAGATAAAAGGAATGGGGTTTTGTGCATATCTATACAGACACAAAAGCATTCACACCTGCACCCTGTGTACGTTTCTGAAGTGCTTTTGGACAATTATTTTGTGTATGGCCATTGGAGAGTGGTTTTAGAGTAGTATTTTGGCAGATGTGTGTCACCCAGTTTAGTATGTAGACTGTATTTCAGTGTTTGGTAGTTAAACATCCACACATACAAGTGTTTATGTGTTTGTGTGTGTGTGTGTGCATTTGTGGATAGTTTGCTTTCCAATGTCTTTCTGGCTATGTTAAAAAAACCCACAATTTTTAGCCCAGCTTTACAAAGTCAACTGGTTTAGGTAATTATAAATGCTCTGATATATTTATTGTAAGAGGAACTTGGGATGGGACTACTTCAAACCATGCCTTTCAGTACCACTGAATAGGTGCAAATTTTGTTGGTCATGAACTTTAGAAGCGGTTTCCTCCCTGCCCTCCAGATCTGAAGAGTCCTGCTTAGGTGTGTCTCTGCTGAATAGAGCACCATTTTCAGCTGTGCTGGCCCATGTGTCAGTGCTGCTCTGTTGTTCCCTTTCCTCCGAAATGCGTGCAGGGAACAGCAAATTGTCTGTTCTTTGGAAACAGAAAGAAGCCAAAGCAACCCCACTACAAACTGTGCTAGAAAACATAAGACCAAGGTAAATAGCTGCTTCGCACACGGCTGCATTCTGTATATTCTGTTGCTGGAAGTAAAAGCTCTATCATAAATGGATTAAATGGTGATGAAATTGCTTTATGCCATTTTATATGTTACAGAGGACTACATTTATATATGGGTGCAATTCACTCTTATGTGGGCAGATGCATCGGTTTAGGATTTTTCAGTAGGTGCTTGGAAACAAAACTGTATTTGGGATGTTTTTTCCCTCACTCCTGGGAGGCATGAGGGAAGGAAGAGTTTGGGTAGCACTTGAAAGAAAAATGTCCACCTGGTTGGTGCCAGGGCTGTAGCAGGTAGATAGCTGGGAGCCAGCTAAATTTTTAGATGGCCACCACCATGGCCATACAGTAATACAGTAATATCTGTACTCTTCTGACTGTCTAAAAACTCAACCAGGGTTTCAGTGTGGTGTTTATGCACTGCTGGAGTATAAATAATAAATTCTAACTTTTCCTGGCCTGAAAAAATTTGGGCATAGACGGAAGTCTCAGCATTTATTGAGCTGTTGAAAGAAGGACGTATCATTAGAGTTCATTTTCTCATCCTGTTCTCTACACTCTTTGACTCTAGATGTAGGTATAGGAAGACTGGGGTGATTTCTAGAGGAAAACTTCAAAATATAAAATGTGTCATCTCCAGTCTAGTAAGAGAGCCTGAGAAATTAGTGTGTAGCCTTAGGTTGTGTGAGACGTTCCCTGGCTCTCCCAGCCAGGGAGCAGAAGGGGCATAGCCAGGGGAAACCACTGGAAAGGGAGCTTCCATGGGATTGCAAGGTCCTGAGGTTCAGGAAGAGGGGATTGACTGCACTACGGGGTGGACTTTTACGTGGGAGCTCCAGGAGGGGTTCCTGGTGGAAGGCTTCTCTCCCCAGACTGGACCTCAGTGGGGTTTTGTGTGGCAGGTTACAGCTGGTTGAAAAAGGCTGAGTAGCTGTCAGGCCCATTCAGCCCTCTCACCCTGAGCAGTGGCACACTGTGCTCATGGAAGGGTGAAAGGATTATTTACGAGAAAAAGAGGGAGCTGAATTCTTGAAAAAACTCCTTGGATGGTGAGTACCAACAGGTTTAGCAAACAAGGCTCCGTGGGGAAACGGTGGCTGAGAACCCAATTTTAAGCAATTACTTCAGGTCATGGGATACTGATATCTTACTGTTTGGCATATATTTATTTTGGCTAAGGATGGGATTAGAGAAATAGTTTCTTGGTTATTATTCCTAAAACTGTTTCTGCAAAGCCAGGATGTTTCCCATCAGTGTGATTTATACTGCATATTTTTACAGGTGTTGTCTTTTTAACTCTGGAAAATGCAGCACCTTAAACTTGCCCCGAAGGTGAAAGATCACCCAGACTTTATATGCTAGCAACGCTCAGGCAATCATGAAGTATTTCTTACTGTTTAAGGCCCATTAGGAGGAAAGATAAGGATCCTTTTTATTCATTTGATGTGCCACATAGAGGGTCCCTACAGCTAGAGTGGTAATAAAATTGGAGCCAAGCATGTTCGTTGTAAAAGATTATGTGTTTGCCACTAAGGGGAGCGAACATGTTGTTTACAGGCTTGGGTACGTGCTCTCCAGGCTGGCTGTGCCACGGCGCTTTCAGTGCGTGATTTGTCCTGTCCTTTATCATCTTTGTCACTTGGCAGCATGTTGTCATAGGTAACGTATCACTCCTCGCTCCCCCTATCCTCTCCCCCTTCCCCCGCCCAGCTCCCCTTTCCTTTTTTTTGTACCCATTTCATGTAGAAAATTTGTATTTACTTTGGGAGTGTAATTTGTTCCTCATGGATAATGTGACCCTTAGCGGAGCTGGATCATGGGTTAGTTGAAGTGATATTTTCCGCTAATGGTAGTCGTACATCATTGCTGTCAGCTCGGGTTAGGAGGCAAGCACATTACAGCTCCATTTTACCTCTGCAGGCATCTGGGATTATTTGCCATAACTGAGTATGACATGACCACACTACAGAGTGCATTAAAATTTTACTAGCTTCTCAGGCAAGTTCCTTGGCTCCAGCCTGCCTTCAGGCAGGCGTAATGATGGATACCTCTAAGGTCCTGACTTCCTGCACCAAGGATACTCAATGTCAATGGCCCAAACAGGTTTTGCTCTCCCCAGGGCTTTAGACCATCTTCTGGCAGTTGAGTAAACAACCAAGAATTGAAACACAGGGAGGCTGGCACAGATGCCCCCGAACGTTCCTCCTAGGGTATGCGATGCTTTGAAAGTTTGGACAGTCACATCAGTGTCTTAAAATACTGCGCAACCATCAGATTCTAAAAAGTAGCATTTGCGAGCTGTCTTATGTGGATAAAAAGAAAATCATTGTATGAAAATTAAGATTAATGGCAAAAATATCCAGGATTGTGGAATGATATGTGAGTATTAAATGTGTGCGTGTGTCACAGGCATGTACCATGATGCATAACGACTATGTAATATTCAGATACACCAAACAGTGATGTTATATTTGTATGTTCATATTGCACTCTATGTAATGCTTTATGCATATATGCGGTATGCAGATTCATATATACAACTATAGCAGTACATAAGTATATTCATTATTTTAAATTTTTATCTTTGTATAAGTAATTACTGTTCTCATATAGGATCTTAGAATATCAGCTATAGCACATATACATGTATATTATTTTGCAGCATGTGTTTATGTATACACATGTATATTATGAAAATAATATACATTATTTTCATTGAACATGCCTGTTTATATAGATGTACATTATTTGCAACATGTCTGCTTGTATATATTGACATTCAAAATTAGAGGTATAGCTGTACAGAGAGATGTGTATTAGGGAAACTCAGGGGAGAGGTTAAACTGAATATAGTGGTGGTTTTAAATGCTTCTTGAAAAAAAATAATATATACCCCAAGACAAATTTATTGCAGCCTCCTAGTGGTTTTATAAATATCTACAATACATGTATGCACTGCCCAGTCACAAGCTCTCCTCCCCACAGCAGCACTAATATCTATAATACGTTCAGGCAAAAGGCACGTAATTATATAGAGTATTTCTGTAATGGGTGTTGTGCGTGTTTGAAATCATAGAAGTTGTTCTTTTCTGTCCTCATTCTTATTTTGCGTGAATTAGCAGATGGAGGAAGAATGGCAAAAACTTGAGTTGGTTTGTTTACCTTTTTTGTTTTGTCTTTTGAAGTCTTAATTGTATTTATATTCACAGTGAGATGAGAAAAGCGGTAGGGCTTATCAACTCATATGCTTTTCAGTAGAAGATTGTCTGGGTTAAAAGTATACCTGAATGATGATCTTTCCATGTTAAATCATGCCATCTGAGGTGCATTCTGCTTTTTCTGTTGTTTCACCTAGAGTTTGGGGACGTGATACTGATTTAGAAAACTTGATATTTTGTTTTCATACAATGCATTCCTGGCAATAAATCTTCCTATCTTTATTGCAAAACTTAGACCCAAACTTTACTAGGCCCAAGAGTTTTATCTGTGCATGGATTGTAAGATTTGATTCTCTGTAGGGGAGGACAGAGGAAGAAGAGATGAAAGATTAAAGCTGATGATGTGCTCAGTGCTACACAAGAAACAGAAGAGGCAGTTTCAGACATCTCTAAGGATAACATGTAAATTCGTAAAGCCTTCCCAGCAGCTTAGATCACAATAAGAAAGACATTCCAAATGGTAGATAGTTTTGCTTATTCACATTTTAGCATTAGATCTTTTTTTAATATGTTGCAAAACTTTTATCAAAGTAGTTCCATGAAGGTTGTTAGAGTACATGGGAATGCCAGGCAAGATTTCATTTTCAGGGTGCCACTGATGCAGAACTAAGTAAAATCACAGTATGGTTTTCTGATCTCGCATGTAACGAGAGTTGTAATTTCAAGTCAGTGAAGAAATAAGTGTGTCTGTGTGCGCGCACAACATACATGCGCACACACGCTCTCTCTACCTCTGAAATCCAGCCTTTGGAAAAAAAGTTGTCCTGGATGATGTGGATTTTAAACTTAATTTAGAATGTTTCAACTGAGATGCTTTCTTAAGAAATGTACAAGATACATCTTCTATTTTGCACAAGTATCTGTAAACCTTCCACACGAAAATAAGATCAGAAAACCTGAAAGGAAATCTATGTACTGAAACATGCTGGCACATTTCTCGTCATCAATACACCCATATATATAGCTATTTGTTGATTAGGTATATGCTTTATATGTGTATTTGGGAGTAGGTATTCATGAGCATGCACGTATGGTATGTGTGTATGGAGACAGGCAGAAATTCAGTCTGTGGATCTTGGAGTTTGGCCATGTCCAAATGTATCTAGATTATAAAAAGTGTTTCTTTAAGGACTGTATGTTACTATATGTTATTCAAGTATAATATTCATATACACTTTCTGTTATTGAATAACATCTGTTTTTCATAACAAATCAGATTTTATAGTCATGTATGAGGCATGCTCCCCATTCCTGAATGTCTGTTCTCACATTTCATTGAAAAGAAAAAAAGTCTTAGGCTTGAGAACTGAGAAGGTGAGACATTTCTTTGGAGGTTTCTTTAGAAAGAGAAGAAAAAAAAATTATATATCAAAGTTATGGTAATTATTTAATGTTTTTAAGGGTTTTGGAGGCCACAACACATGTAACCATCTCAGGTTTCTCACAAACATATCCAAGGACAGGCTGAAAACAAGGAGACAGGAAATTAAATGCATGCACCAATGAATTGAGAAGGATTCCAACAAGTACCAGCCTTGGTTTTCTGCATATTTCTCTACATCTGGCTCAGCACTAATAAAGGTATTGTGGACTTAGAAGTGGTAAAATACAGCTACTGTGTATCTTGGATTCCAGAAATTCCCCAAACAGGGTAAAAGTGAAGAGAGTAACACATGCTTTGAATTAGGGTTGGGCCTACAGGTACCAGCAGAGTAAGGATCTTTCTGGACTTTCATCTTTCTGTTAATCCAATGCAGGCTTTGCATAACCACTTCCTCCCTCTTCCTTCACGGTACCCACAGACAAGATAACACCTTCTCTGAAAGTCTCTTTGCCTGCACCTTGCTATGTCACCCATGAATGAACCCCTGGTTTATTCTGTTGGAAGGATAAGCCACCAGGTTGTAGTGCAAGACCTCAGGTTATCTGCTTCACATAGAGGTGTTTTTAGAGTGAAGGAGTCGTAGTTTTAAGAAAAGCAGATGTGCAAACAATGTGCATGGTTTAAATGCTTAACAGGAATGGAGTACCTTACCTTAGCTGGTGTATTGGTAGGTAACTCCATGTACATGTTATAAGCACCTCTGAAGGACACCGCACATGAAAATAGGAAAAGGTCAAAAACATGTTTAACTTTTAACTGGCCGGGTTCTCCCAGGCGCTCAATATATGCCCATCATGAGCTGACTACTGGTCTCCACACTGAGAGCTATTGGTGGGAGCTGAGAAATGTGGAATAAATGGCTTAAGGTGAACCTGACATGCTTTGCTTTGAAAATGAGAGTCAAATTGTGTGCCTTGACTCTTGCAAGCCTTTCTCTGAACTCTGTTGAAAGTCTGAATTCACTTCCAGGCATTACAAAGATGCCTACTTTGTAATTTTCATCTAGTAGGAAGCACCAAGATGATCTTTGTGTCTTTAAAAATTGCCTGGGCTTTCTAATTCATGCTGGTATCTCCTCTTAAAATGCACCACTGAATTTCTGGGCTTCGCAGGCCGTCTCAACATCACATTTAAGCTGACTCTGGACAGTCAGACAATATTAAACAAGGTTGTTCATTCATAACAAAAGCATCCTAATTGAGTTATGTTATTACATTAACTGTAGCAATCAGATTGAACCAAATCACTGAGCGATAATGTCATTTTCCAGGGTATCATTTGTAGAAACCAGTTGTGCTGTAAGATGCAATAACTTAATCCTGCAGAGTTTATGGTGACTTATGTGTCATATCAAATTCTTTACTTTCAGAGAAAAACGAGCAGTTAATGCATGGCTGTGAATGGGCACTGAGTGATGAATTTATAAAGAAACATTTAGCAGATCCTAGACAAAGTGAAGAATGAGTGATAGTCTAATAATCTCAGATAAAGGGTCTGTTCTAGGAACAGGCAAGACATGCAACATTTTCAAATTGTTAACTTCTGGCACCACATTGGTAGTACTGTTTGTTTTAGGGGGTTGATAGATGGCTGCTTTATTGGGTCTGATTTGCCCATTGAGTACAAATTCTTAGTCAGAGACTGGGAAGGAGGAAAGAGAAGTTAAGTTTGGACTGTATGTGCCAAATGTTTTATTGTTCTTGTAAGTAACCTTATTTGGAAAACATAGTTTCTGTCGGCATTTTTATGTGCCACCAGGACTTGGGCTGGGGGGGGGGATTCTTGTTGTTAATGCATTTACAGTTTTTTGTCTTGTGAAATCTTGACAACTACAGGGAGGAGAGGAGAGATGTCTGCTAGTTTAGAGCAGAGGAATAAGATTTGAGACAGGACAGCATCAGCCCCAGTGAGCTATGACTGGGGAGGCACGCATCCCATCGATGAGTGTAAGTGGGGAGCAGAGCACTGAAAAGCATTCAGCCTCCCCAGTTAATGCATTGCTGTCTTCCATCCTGTGACCTGCTTTGTTGCTGGCATGCACAAATCATTTAAACTCTCAGTAACTTGGTTTCTCTCTCTTAGACATTTATATGACCTCGGTACAGCAGTGTGTGAGTGTGTGGCCCTCCTTACCTTTGTAACGATCTCTGGTACCAAATACCTTGCAGCTGCAGCCACCAAGGACATCTGTCACAGAGTGAGAGGTGTTACATAGTCTCAGACTTGTGCCCTGTGAAGGCCAACCTGTTTTTGAGTTTACCTATTCATAGGAACTAAGAGGCTTGGCTAATTTTCTGTAAAACACTTACAGTTCCTCCACTTCAAGGAGCTGAAGAGGTAGAAAGTATTACTATCGCTGCCTGAATGGAGCCACTTCTCTTTGTTATGTTACCAGGGTCACTTTGATTGATGGTGTCAGTGCACCATGATAAAGCAGACAGGCTGCAGGCTGAATAAGATCAGTTTTAGAGGGCATTGCAAGGATGTTAAGTCAAGGCTATTGTTTTCAATATGGTAGAAATCCATAGTATCTCGTACTCCCAGGAAAATACAAATATGCTGGAAGATCAGTGTTCGTACTCGTCATATGTCATCAAAAATGCAATGAAAGAAAGGCTCCATCACAACTTCCATACAATCGCTATGGCACTTTTGTTTCTGTTTCCTGGTCCAAGAATAACAGCAGCTCTGAACTTACTCGCTACATGATCTTTGGGGCTCCATTTCAGTATAAACATAACGTTCAAGACAGAAGACTTTCTGCAGCTGAAGGCTGAAATCCAAAAGATGTTTTATTATTTTTGTATTGTTGTTTCTGTACAGCAGCCCTCAGAAACTCCTTTCACATTGGATTCTTACTGAGCTATGCACAGTACAGACAGAGAGGAACCATCCTTGTCTCCCAAGTCTTTTCATATTAAAAAATGAGACTCTGTGAATTGGAGAGGCAATGAAATACAAAGAAATGAAATAAATAATTCATGTCAGTAGCAGATCTAGGAAACACAGATCTCTCAGATCCCATGCCTCCCATTCAGTATTTTGTTTTGGTTTGTTTTTTCTTAGTTTAGTGGCTCCTAATGGCGATTTGTGTATTGCTTATGAACCAGGGGACCTTGGAGCAGCCTGCAGATAGTTTGTGGAGCATCGCTGCCCTTGAGTGCCAGTGGTACAGATTGTGTAAGGGACATGGTGTTCCCCAGGAGATTTTGAAGACCAGTAGTGATCCATTGTTCCAGAGATTTTTAGGATCCTCTGATGCCTCTTGCTGTCATCCCCAGCAAGTATTCTCTGAAGTTGAAGTTGAGGAATGCACTGTGGGAACTGTCAGGTTTGCTGCTTAAAGCATCTCTCAGGACTGCTCAGATGGCAGTATAGCATTCCTTGTCCTGCACATGAATCTGACAGATCTCGGTAGGATTAGTGCCATTTAGGATTTACTCCATTAAAATCCATAGCTTTGTTTCACTTTTCATCTGGGATGCCTGAATCTGCAATTCTCGGTCACATCCTGGCCCAGTATGCGATTTCTGGGGATACGAGGGCATGAAAATAAGAGGTACCCCCTTTTGCACTGTGCATCTCTGGGATTTTAGATGGCATGACAACTGTGACGCTTTCTAAGTTTTTTTCTGTGCATGATTTATATGTAGGGTAACAAAATACTTATTTTAATTAATGATTGTCTTTAAGTAATTTAATGCTTGTTTTTGTTAACAGGAAACCTGACTAAAGAGCTTTCAGTTAGCTGCTTTAGCAAATCATCACAAAATCCCTGCTACTTCCTGTGATAACGTTAATCAAAATGAACTCATTGGCTACTAATGCAGATGCCGTAGGTAATTCAGTATAAATTTTATTGTAATTTACCATTAAATAGTGTCCACTTATTCTGAAGTGCTAAATGACACCAAGCACCCTGATTTCAAAAATCAATTGGAAATAGGAGTGACTCTACCTACAGACACTGGGGAAAATGTTTAGGGCTGGTAAAAAAGCTTGAATATCTCTCAGAGATGGCAACAAAAGCTTAGGAAAATAATTGGACAAGTAGGACCGTGCAGCTGGTTTAAGATCTGGCAGCTCTAGCCATTTCAAGAGGGACTTGTGCTTCATGGCAGCTCAAAATGGACCACAGTGCTATAGAGGATACATTTCCAGCAGTATTTCTTTACACGGGGGCATTATATGGACTGGTTTCCTTTCTAGATTTAAGGTTGATGATTGTGTGTCATTCGGGCTATTCTGTGGGGTGTATTGCCCTGTTCTAGAAAAGCAGAAAAGCTGATGCTTTGGGCTGCTGGGACAGGTAGAAAAAGCAGAGTGTGTTCCTTCAGTCCATGAAAAGCAGGCTGAGGAGGCTTAACTGAGCAGGTTTTATGCTTTTTTCCAATAGAAATGAAGGTCTGAAGTTGAAAATGCTCTTTACTCTGCTCTTTTTCAGGAGGAAATGGCACGTTTTTCTGGAAGTTCATTCTTATTCATATTTTCTGTATACAAATTCACTAAGGTTTAGTCAAAACTACCCATAACCATATTGCTCAATATATAATCTTTTTACCACAGTATTTACCATACCAGGTAAATACATTAAAGAAAAATACATAGAAGAATACATAAAAAATACATAGATGTTCATTAAGCAAGTCACACTTTAGTAGTGTGTTAAGGATGTTTTTGAGGAAACATCAAATCCTAGAACCAAAGCACCCCCTATTTAACATCCATTTTAAAATGAAGCTTTTCTGTTAAAAACATGAAGCTATGGGAAACAGAATAACAAGCTAGAGCTGGAAGTGGACAAGAGTAAATGCTTCAGTTCACATTGAAATGATTTCTCCTGCCTAGTATAATTTAACCTGCCCACACTGCTAAACTTCTATATTACACATTTCTGTCAGAATGTCGGGAGAAATGATAAGCCTTCTCAAAGCTGCAACCTCTATTACATACGGAGAGCATTCCAGGCAGGGTTTTCTTGTACAGTTTTAAGACTTTTAGCTTGGTCTCTCAAGTATAAAGAATACCCTACTTCATGACCCCAGCCTCTTGTTAGTTGATAGATGAAATCTTTTCTTAAGCTGAGTCCCTTGTCTATTATGTTTTCAAAATTCAAGGTTTCTCTTTAAGCTTTCTGTCTTACTGCCAAAAGTACATGGCTTTGTTACCCGAAGAAATTGCCTTTTTATTAACAGGAAGTAGATCTCTGAAATGGCAAATGTGCTGATCTGCTTCCAGGTGAGGAAGAACAATTCTATAGGTGTGATCTCATTCTTTTGCCATTGCCAATAACTACAATAAGAATAACAAAAACTGTTCTGGTTGTTGGGGCTTTTTGTTTGTCTGGTTTTTAATTTGGAAAGCTGGGATATAACATAAAAGCAAAATACAAGCTGTAGTCATTCCTGTGTTTTAAATGTTCTTTTAATCTCAAATGCCTATTATTACCTATAAACTGTAGTCTACATACCCAGGAAAAATGCACGTCAAAGTTGGGGTTGTGCTTCAGTGTCATCTGAAGAATTTGAGCGTAATGTAAAACAAAGAAAGAGGACTCATTTCACAAGTACATCTCTGTTAAATTGTGTTCTGGAAAACTTGAGCAGAGATTGTTGTATCAAATGAATACCATAGAAAGAATGTTGTCTGTACCATCTAGGTTGGAATTTGGCCATTGCAATAGCTTAACTGGTCAGGTAAGTTTTTGGATCATCACTAATTTCTCGGTGTCACACCAGATGGTTTTACCTCTGTCATCTAAGTGAAGTAAAGCAATGAGATGAGGCTTCCTAGAGATTCTCATTTAAGAACTTCAGTGCTTTTTCATGTGAATGCTTACTCAGGACTTACCAGCAGAAAAAGGTTCCAGGCCACAGCTAATCAGGCAAGTGATTTCATTTAACCGAAATATCAAGAACTAGTTAGGAATAGATTTTTTTAGTAGGAAGCATTCATGCTTATCTGTAGATACTGTTAAAGCCATTTTTCTCTTTTAGATAATGACCAACTATTGCAGTTTTCTAGATTTCAGTAAATGTGGTGAATAATTGGGGGGGGGGCATAATTACATTTGGTACCAATTGAGAACCGGTTGTAGTGACAGATACTTTATTTCACCTTCATGCAGAAATCTCTGTGTAATAAAACTACTAAGCCCATTTTCACAAGTACAGAAAAACCAATTCACATTTGTAAGAGAACTGAAAGGAAAAAAGGCCCTAGTAATATGCTAAGCAATAAGCCATCATAAGTTTATTTAACTGATTGCTGCCTACAGGACTTGGATAAATTTCTAAGGACATGAAGAACAATGAAACAGTGAAGCAGGAAAAACAGAACTGAAGAGAAAGCACATTTTGAAGAGCTCTTTAATTACTTACAAAGATTCATATTCTGGTGTGTGTGATTTCCCCCCACCCCTACCTTTGAACAACAGAAATATTCACAAAAGCCTAATGAAAGATTCCCATGTAAGATATTCCTTCCCCCACTGTGGAGTGTCTTTACTTATCAAATCCACAGTAAGTACCATCACATTCCCTCTTTCTTTTGCTAATATTGACCTTGTAAGGGGCTAGATTTTCAGTTGTTATAAATCAGTCTAACACTGATTACTACTGAGCTTTCTTGATTTGCATCAGCTAAGGCTATAGCCTGAGTGCTATCCTCTGAGCATGAAATAAAGACAGAAATTAGTACTAAATGAAGCTGACCCTTTCCTTTAATTTGCAGTTGGTGGAGAAGCTCCTGAAACGTGAATTGCCAGGGCTGTATCATTTGTGTCCCCCATCCAATCATAGTTCAGGTCATACTGCCAGACTTTGTGGCTAAAACCCAATTGAAAACCTGGGCATGTTTGTTCTCACCCCATTTTTATATCTGGGATTAAAAATTATCTCATTGCCCTTGCTCAGGTGTCATGACAGTTAACAGGGAGGAGTCTGCAATGGGCAAGAAAAGTAAAAACCTCCAATCCATCTCATGAATTGCACTTCTCCCTGGCAGACTGAATCTTTCCTGATCTTGCTCCTAACAAATCCAGTATCTTACCTGGTCTTGTAAATTTTAACATGAATCACTTGTAGTCTAAAAGTCAATAGAAAGAAAGTGATTGGAGTGTAACCACTGTGGTCTGTCATAAGAAGGCTTATGCTATGGTGAATTCATGTGTGGGCGTTTTTGTGTGTATCTTTTAATATTCAGTAGCTAGCCAAATCTCATCTGATGTCCTGTAAGAAATGTGGGAATATTTTGTTAGTTTGTTACTTTAGGTGAAGTGTTTCTTGGGAGTACTGAAATGCTTAATGCTGAGAGATCTTTGTGGCTTTTCAGATCAGTGCTCTGATTGCAAAGACATGAAGGGAAAAAATGATTGGGAGGATTTCACCTGGTTTCATTTGAACAATTGCTTTTCCCCCTTGGTCAGATACAGGACATAACAGGAATCACCTAAATGTAGACAGATTGCAGTAACACACATGACAGTTCTTTATTGGTTTCCATTACCTATGCTGCTCATTTCCCAAGAGGAAAGAGCAGCTAATACTGTATATTTTTTAACATAAACCAAAGGGAAGAATAAGCCAGTGCATATGAAACGATGTCTCTTTATTCTCCATATGCAATGAATTGAATTGCAATTTCCTCCTTTCATTTTCTCTCAGTTCTCTGGATGTCAGAGACAGCCAGGTATGTTTGTAGTCCTTCACCAGTGTATGATCACTGGAAGCCTATAGGTAATGAGTGGACACACGTTGTGCAGCGACAGGGTTTTCAGGCACAGCTCTGCTAATGAATTGACAGTGCTACATAAAGGCTCAGGGCAGCCAGCCCTCGTCTGGGGAGGGGATCCTTTGCACGCTTCCATTTTAGCTTATTGCAAACCCTTTCTGTCTCTGTTTTAAGTATTTTGCACCTTTATTTAGAAGTTTCATTACCTCATGTCATTGTATTCATATGTATGTTCTACATCTGCATATATGAGCAGCTCACAGTCAGTACTGGGGGTATTCCCCTGCAATATGTGGCATTGTTCTTTCCCTGTGCAGAGACTGAATGTGATCATCTCCCTTCTGCAGTAGTGCACATCATTATCAGGTGAGGATAACAGAGCATTTGGGAAATGTTTTCAAATGTGTAAGAAAGTAGACAAGGTCCCAGTGAAGAAGTAGGCCAACTATCTTCTGTTGTCTGGGAAAAAATCTTTTCTCTCCCCTTTTCTCCTTTTCTCCCTCCCGCCCCCAGCCCCCACCCCCAGCCCTGCAATGGATTTTCTGGCTGTTTCTTTAAATAAAAAATTAATAATGTAAAATGCTTGTAGCTGGTCCCTGGGGTAGAATAGTGGCTAAGGATGTGAAAGAATGATTTGAACAAACAGTCTCAGGAGGATAAATGAAGTGCTGTAAGTATGACTTCTGTAAGTAAAGGAAAAATATATATAACTGAAAATATTTGCCTAGTTAAGCAACTTCTATAATAAAACATAAGCCACAGTGTTAGCAGCTTGGAATAGATTTTCAAACCCAGACAGGCTATCTAGGAGACAACATCTAGTTTTCTAAATAGACATAGGATGTGGAGATGTCCAAATCACATGAATTCCAAAGGACAAGATCAGTACATGGCAATTGGATGCCATGAGATGTAAATAGGCTTCTTTACAGGATTTTCAGAAGGACATAAGCAAATCAGGCAGCCAACTTGTTTTGATTTTAATAGGAGTTGCATACCTAACTTGATTCTTATGCCTCCTCCTTTCTGCAGGGATTTACCTTCTCTAGCACAAGACAGTTTGAAAATGATACTTGGAAGCATAAGTCACTTTGCTTATAGAAAATGTACCCCCGAGTTCCTAATAGCTGTGCTGACACGGGAAGCATGCTTCCATTTCTCTGATATGGCGGGCCATGTGTAGCTGCTTGAAATACTGACCAAAGACTAGCCCTTTCTGCCAGCCCGCCGTTTGCTGTTCCAGGCTCTGAGAAGCAATCTGTAAAGCTCAACCAGTGAACGCTGGGCTAGCTTACATCTAACAAGCATTAAATAAGAACTACTTTGATTTTCTTAGGCTAACACATGCTCCTATTCATAAAGCATTGCTATAAAGAACTTCTAATGTAAATATAATGGGAGATACTTTTGTGGCTCTTGCTGCTGTATTGTACTCTGTGTTGTTAAGCACTCTGGATGGATTCTGCCTGCTCTTTATTCAAATGACCTTGCTGTCATGTTCTGGGGACCTTATCAAAGATCTTTGCCAAACTGCAATAAACCACAACCACACTCCAAACCCTGATGACTGATAATCTTGGAAGCAGCAGTTAATTTGTGAGAACAAGCCTCCGCAGGCCCAGAGGCAGGAGCAGGGCTCCTTCCCCAGGCCTCTTCTGCAGTGCCTTGCCAGCAAACTCTGGGCACATAAGGAGTAAACTCCCCATGCCCTGCTTTCTCGTGTTCTTCTGTTTGTTAAGTAAATAATCTCATTCTGCTGAGATGAATTTTTTGTATTAAAAGAAAAAAAAAAAAACTTCAGTCAAAACAACATTTGGGGGAGAGGAGGAGGGAGGGGGAGAGAAGTCCTCCTCACAGTTTGTTAATTGGTTCTTTCACCTGACAGTAGTTTGTGTCAATTAACATGATACTCTGTGAAAGTGAAATTAATCCACCTGGGTCAAAAGCAGCTATTAATTTTTAATCAAAATAAAATGCTCACTCAACACATTTGTACCACCACTTAGAATAAACAAAGATACGCATGAGGTGGAATGTGCCACCAGGCTCTGCTCCATGCTGATGCTTGTGGGTATAATTTCTTCCTCTCCTGCAAAGGGCAGAGGTAGGCAAGTCAACTGCTAATGACATTCTTCTTCCAAAGAGGCTGTTTCCACAGTGTATGTATACCCTTTCCACAGTGTATGTATACCCTTTCCACAGTGTATGTCACTCCTGGAAATCAAAACCTTTCCCACGGTAGATTTGGGTGCCCTCTCTGCAGCAGGACTGTCACGGCAACACCTGTGGAGGGCCTTGGATACAGCAGTTGCCCTACGGCTGTACACTGCGACATACCAAGACATGCTTATCCTCTGCCCCAGGAGGTGCAGGCCATCCCTCCCTCTTGCTGCCTTCTGCGATACACCCAGACACAAGTCACGTCCCTCCCCTCCTCCCTGTGACACACTGGGGTACACCTGGGCACAGGCATGCTGAACTTTATAGTGCATCCCCCTGAGAGCCTCTGCTCTGTGGCCTCTGTTTGACATGGAGAAGATGACTCTTTCATTAATAGATGATTAGCCCTCTTTCTGCTTCTTCCATGAAGGGGGACAGGAGTCAGAAAGCTGACCCAGGATTTCTTCTATCCTGTGCACTAAAACAATAAGGGCAAAAATCTCATAGAAAATTTTTATTTTTCAAAAAACCATGATGCTCCCGGTGGCTGACTAGCCATCATATTCAGTTAGATTAATCTAAAAAGTAGTCAGAAGCAAAAAGTTTGGATTTAAGCTTGCTTTTGCATATGAGATGCATTGGGATTAGATGCTATTAATAATGAGCTATGTCAGACCTAGCACTTAGGAGTTTTTCTTTTATGCTGATGAGGTGAAGGAAGTCTAAGTGAAATAAGCTTGAGGTATGTACAGAAGAGCTTACTTCAGAGTCACTGAAGGTGGTTTAAAATTCCTTTTTACTCTCCTCCTTTCTGCCTCTCTGTCTCTCCTTCCTGAAAGCTTCTTTCTCTGTTAGACTCTAAGAGAGTAAAGTAGGAAAAACCCCACTTTGCTACATACTGAGCATGTAACAGCACTCTTGGACCGTGGCCCCAGGAGCTCTTGTAGTGTTCTGAAGAACAGTTTATTCGTCACACAAAAGGCAATGTAGTAAGTCCAACCTGGGGGGCAGGGGTCCAAGGACAACCGCGGAGTGAAATAGCTGGAGTCCTACTGACACCCATATTTCACCCATATTACAGCAGAGAGGAAGTAGTCTCTGTTTTACACCTGAGGTGCTAAGATACAGGTGCTAAGGCTAAAGGTTTAAAAAAAAAAATATCTTGACATCTGATTTTATGGAAGGAATGCTCTGTTATGAGCCCCGTTGGGCCTAACTCTGAAGAATGCTGGGGATGTCGACATCTACCAAATCATCTTGCAGGTGCAAGTTGCCAGGTGAATTAAAATGGGACACAGTGGGACAGCTGAGTCATCTGCCAGTTGCATTTGGAGAAGCTGTTTATTGTTCTCTAGCCAGCACAGTACACCCCATCTCTTCTGGAGATGATGGATGGAAGATTAATAATAAACCAGGAATAAACTGTTCCTCAGAGAGTCCGGGAGGAAATTCCCATAAGAACTCTGCAGCTGATCATGGTAGGAGTTGTGTGTGTGACTTTTCTCTCCTCTGAAGCACTGGATTTCAGCACTGTGGTGCGTGCTGCGTAGTGCAACCAGCTCACTGTGTGACTTGACCTTGTCCAGTGGACGAGTTGGCAGTGGTTGGCATGTGTGCTGCCATTATAATTAGCAAGCACTGGGAGATCTTAAATGAGGAGATGTAAGTCATACTGCACTCTGCAATGTCTTACTCCTATTGTAAAGCAGCTCACTGAGACACCCACTCTCACAGCTCTTCTCTCTTTCTCATTACTTCGCAGACAATAAAAGCAAAATATTACCTGTTGGTTGTCAAGGTATCGAGCCTTAGAGGGGATTTTTTACCCTCTTTTTTTTTTTTTCGCAAGTAGTATCATGTCTTGGGATTTTTACACACTAATTGGATTTTTTTTTTTTTACTATTGCAAATATTATTTTATGAGGTGACTATGTCTGCATACCTGAGTGCCATGGGCAATTTATACCTGTGCAACTTATTACCTGCTCTTGCACTGATTTGGCCAAATGGATCATAACAGTACATCTATGTGAAGTGGTGTATTAATCAACAGTATATAGCACTCCTTGGTGCAGTGGTAGCGTGATGTAATATGTGACACTGCTCTTTCATATGTTTCTCTTTCCAATACTGTAATTAAAGTAAATCACAACCTATGTGCTGGAGTTAATAGATATTTTTATTACACATGCTCAAAGACATAAAATGCTAGTTCTTCCTTCCCTTCCAGCTATGTCTGGTCCACTTAGCTGCCAGGATTGCCTAGAGAATGTATAGCCTGGATTATTGGGATTTTAAGAGGAAAGAATATATTCTTCAGTGACAGGAAAAGGCAAGTGAGTGAAAAAGGAGTGACAGACTCCTCCAACAGGCAATGTCTCATATGCAAAGGATATTAATAGGCAACAGCAAGACAAGGATATAGTTCAGAGCATGGAGGGGCTGTGTCTGTTATACATTAGAAGTAATAGTAGTAGAACTAATAGTAATAACAACTTTATACAGGCAGACTGATTAGCTGGAACTTGCCACTGCCCTTGATGTTCTTGTGGAAGGTGTCGCAAAACCTATAGTGAGCATAAACGGCCTGGCCCCGATTGACTCCTAATTCAATAGAGGAGATTTTCAGCAGCAAAGGAACCGTAAGGCTCAAGCTGGGATACCTGATGTGTGCTTCACCCAGAGGAAATCTGCCAAGTGGTGGGTTATCGGCATTTCCTGGAGCATCCCTGAATCCACTGCTCTTTCTTGTGCTTTCCAGGCTGATTCTGCCTCACCAGTATTGTGAGAGAACAGTCTCAGCTGGTATGTTTGCCTGGCGCACAAGGTAGCAAACCTCAAAGACGGTGCGATGCACCTTTCTCTATGTTACTGTACTGTAGCCATTCCTTGTTCTTACTGTTTTTGTCTTTTTTTTTTTTCCTTTTTAATAATTTCTGGAGCAAAGTGTGAGGTTGGTAAACAGTGTGATACTCTGACAAGTGGAAGCTTACATTCAGGATGATTTATTTGCATATCTTGTAAATAGGTAATCTTTTTTTCCCTTTCAAGGTGATGTGATTTAGTTGCAGAGAGATTAGGGAGCTTATCTGAACTCAGAGGAAGTTTGGTGTTCTGAGGCTTAAACCTTCATAATCAGCAATGTTACTTCCTCCTGTCTCTCCCTCAGCTAATAAGCAATAGCAAAGCCTTGCAACAACAACGTCAAGCAATCAAACCAATAATATGTATCCACAAAAGAAGTCTGTACCCCAATCTAATAATATCTGTAATGACTTAGATGCAGGGTATAGCTGGGGATTAATGACTAACTGGCATTAATGGGCCTCAGATCATCAACTGCTTCTCTGTTGGTCATTAATCCTCAGGAAATAGTCTGTGCTGAAACTACTATTGCTTAATTAGAACATGGTTGGCCGGTTGCAGCACAGCACTGTCTGTAGCTTTTGGGGGAATAAAATGTCCTTATGAACCAGTTGAGTATGAGATGGATCTTCTCCCGTTTACAGGATGTATGCGTGTGTCTAGAGTCATAGTGCATCCTCAGGGTTAGGCTTAATGGCAGATTGGCTGGACTCTGTCAATTCATCCTTGGACTCTTTTTCTGGCTCAGGACAGACTTTTTCATTTCAAGGCAGATAACTCTACATTCCTTCTTGCTGGTAAGGTATAAAGGACAGTGAACTGTATTTTCTCAGAGATGGTAAAAGTGTATTTTTTAATAGAAAATATCAGTTTTAAGTCACCTCATTTACTGTGGTGCCATAGCATGGACTCTCCCCTTTTTTCCACATTTCATGTTTATTTATTCCATTTTTCTTGCTAGTCTAGAGCCATAAGGGAAATACATTTCACCTGTAGTTTCCTGAAAAGAATAAAGGGGATTCAGTCCTTTTCTAGCTTGGATAAACGTCCATTTGATCCTCCCTTACCTTAAGGTACGGAAAAGAGAACTCCACCTTTACATTTCAGAAGTCTTTAACTGCTGTTCAAGCCCCCATTTCAAGAAGATATTGGGTCATTCCTTCGACTACATTAGCCATGTCAGTAGCAATATTAATCATTCATGATGTCCCCAAACAGCATAGTCATAGTTGAACATGCTAGAAGTCTGATCCAAAGCCCAGTGAAATCTTTCTAAGGTTTTCAGTGGTTTTGGATCAGAACCTGGAAGCACCTGGATATCATGAATCAAGCTCCATAGTTTCCACCACTCTCTGCTGGGTATGAGGTTTGTGCTGTCCATGGGATCTATTGTAATTCAGATCACTATTCCCAACCTCAGGCTGATCTTTTTTTTAAGTTTGATGGTCTAGGCCTGTACTTCTCTGCTTTTCATTATCCATGAATAGCATTTAATGCCAAAACAGAGGGAGGAAGACAAGCTTTTTCCACCGCCTTATGTGAAATACTTAACATTTAGACGTCTTTAGAATATACTACACACACATTCCACTTTTACAAGACCAACATAACACTTTCAAAAGTTTTATGAATTCCAGGATGTAACCGGAGAACTTGTTAGCCTGTTTTGAATAAGCCATAATGGCTTGGCCCCAAAGCTGCATAGTTAGCAAATCCCTGTTCTGTTTATGAGCAGTAGTTTTGACCAGGTCGTTGAGAATGGAGTATGATCAGTCTCCACACAGTCTCTCCATGGGCATGTCTTTCCAGTACAACCTAGTTAAAATTTTAGGAGCAGTAAATGGGCAGATCATGAGTATGAAGTGATATTTTAATCTATATTTCCAGACTCCTTGAATCCTGCATCACCAGTTATTCTCTAAATGCTTTCCATAAGAGTACAACCACACAGCTGCCAGGACAGCAACAAGTTGGAACCTGCATCGCATATCTATGGCAGGAGGTTATGGAAAGTGATCACAGGACAGTCTAATACTGCTTCCATGCTGGCATCCACAAATACTGTGACACTGCTAGAAATTATAATGTGATATGAGAGCTGCACATTATGATAGTGGTAACGTGTCTTGCAAGGCACACAAATATTTTGAAGTTTTATTTAAAGATTTGTAGGCACCAATAAAAAAGAAATGTGTAGATGTTGAGTGAAAGGTTGACCATTTACTGTGTAAAACACAAGTCTCAGAACAAGGTAACCAGAGTTTACTTGCTTTATTTTGTACATCCCACACTGTTGTTGGAGGAACTGCACAAGCTTTATATAGATTTCATTTGAAAGTTTGATTGGGGTGATGGTATGCAGCACCCTATTGCAATAGAATGAAGAAGTATATTTAGAAATCGTAGTTACTTTTCAGGAAATATTTAGCGTTTTATCAAAATCCTTAAAACCAAACGTCATCTGTTGAAAATTGCCTCACTCTGTAACTTTTTCACTGAGAATTTGAGTCCATTATCTGATCAGAATATTAAGCAGTTAATAGATATGAATTTAATGGTCTGTGATGTAACTTACAATTTTTAATGAAAAGGACCAGTAGCAGATGCTGCAGTGCAGAATTGCAAAAAATGTTCACTACTCTTGTGTAGCTTCCACAGTTCCGTACTATTTAAACCAAAGTATGGCGCTGTGTCTTGTAAGGGCAATTGTGTGGTATGGTTGAAGCTCTTCCAGTGCAGAGAGCCAGCAAAGAATCCAAGCACCACTTCAGTGTTGTTTCCAGCATAGTCTAGAGGTTGATTCTGTATTTAAATAGCGTGCAGGTGATATGCTGCTCCTGTGGCACTAAGGAGAAATCCATCCAAATAGAAATAGTCTATAAATGGCTTGTTGATGACTTTATTCCTTTCTGCCTCCTGGCCCGTGGAACAGTCTTCATTTCATTCAACTTCTTTCCTTCATGTCCTACCGTCTATGTCTTCATCAGAGTTAAGAGGAAGAAATTAAATGACATTCTGCTTTGAGATAATCAGGTCTTTGGACAATTTTGTCTTCCCACTTGTGAATTGTGGCACTAAGGGTGTTGCATAGGGAATCTCAGTCCTCTTCTCCCAGACGCTTTCTTACTTAATACTAATATTGTTGGAGACTCTGCCTGCTTGGCAGTGTTTTCCTCCAGCTAAGAGAGGTACATCCTTTAGCAAGTTGATCATTTCTGTAGAGCATCTTGACACTCACAGTCTGAGACTTTGATTGATTCCTGGTATTTGAGGTGGGCTGCAATTATGTGGCAAGAACCAACCTGATAATTGGTTGATTTGGTTATCATTGCATTGGCCACTCCCTGTAGCTCATGTTTAGGAGTAGTTAACTGTAATAATGTATCCTGCAGATCACAAGGCCCCCAGATCATTACAATCAGATCTATATTTGACCAGCCAGAGCACCGTGTCCTAGCTAGCAATAGAAAGCATTTTGTTTAATCCATTTATATTGATGTAGCCAGAAGAATAAAGCATCTACAAGTATCCTGAGATTATCTGATATTCTAGAAGCAGCCTTTTTCACAAATTTATTTATGTTTCAGTCACACAGAAGTGGATCCTAGCTGGAAGACAGAATTCTGTTACCCAGAATAATATCTGAATTCCTAGTGAAGGAGATTCTGGTTTTTGCAAGCTCTGTGGGATGAGTTCTGTAATAACTTTAGATTGGCTATAGCAGAATAGGACTAGAGACTCAAACACTGCCAATACTAATCACTGTAAAAGTGCTGTTTTCTTTTTTCTTTTCTTTTTTTTTAAAGCTATATATAATCAACAGCTCCTTGCATTGAACTTCCTGAACTGAGACAATATACATAGATTTTTAACATGCCTCAATTTCAGCATTGCTGGCACATTATAATGTGGTATTTCATTCACTAATATCCTACTTTTTTCATTATCATTTCCTCAACAGTGATACCAACCTATTATAAGAATGATAAGAAAAGTGGAAATTAAAAAAAATTTCTTCTAAAACTGCCTTCTGATTACATAAAAAGGATAAGCATTAACTGTGGAAGATAAAGAATGTTTCCTTTATGAATACTAGGTGTTTGGGGCATGTGTGATCTCGTCCCATTTGTGAAGCAACTGATGTAGTAGGAGTCCTTATCCACAGCCAGGATTCACAGGTCAAATCACAGTATAAAGAATAAATAGTAGAAGTAATATGTCATTTAGGATCTAAGTAGCTGTTGTGCTCTGACAGATCTCTCAACCTTCTGAGAGTGCCATTTGGGTTAGATTTAGTATAAATGCAGAGATGTACACGTGAAATTTCTTATAATATTCAGGAGTCACACACTTCTGTTGTAACCCTTAAAAACAAATAGATACTCAAATCTAAGGGGGAAAACAGTAATTTTTATTTGATTGGGATTTTCCTTTTAAATAACTGTATTTTGTTCCTAGTCATAGCTTCAGCATAGTTCCGTAAAGGTGAGTTATTTACATCAAGGCCCTAATCTCCATTCCCTCACCTTTCCTCCCCAAGAAAACCTCCAAATAAATACAAAATTGAAAACTCCAGACCCTTTACTCTGCAGCTCCCAGTGCATAAAAGAAACAGTTGTGGCTTAAGGAATGAGATCCTGAAAGAAAACAGTGCAATAACTCTTCCCTAACTCAGTCCACTTCAGCCACTGTCAATTACTCATATGAAAACCAATTTTAAGTATATTCTTCAAGGTTAAATTCCCCTGAAGCTTGTGGACTGCTGCCAGGGGCTGTGAACCCTTCATGCAGGTCACCTGGTATCTGAATCTTCTGTTGCAAATCACTGCTTTCCCCATTACTCCTTTGGCATGTACCTGATTTGGTTGACATTTCCATAATTAATTTATAACAGCAATAACCCTGAGATAAGCCTATTTATAGATTTGTGCAAGCTGTATAAGACTATAGATAAAATCTTGGTTCATTAACATATTTAAAGTACTTGGGAGACTTTTGCCTGATAGCGTAGTTGGTGTGATTATCAAATTATACGGCAAAAAGCTCAAGTGTTTAATGTGCATTCAGTGCCTATAAGATAGTTTCCACTTGAGATCACAAGGGTAATTCAGGGTACAGAAGTACCGTCCTATCTGTTGACCCAAGTAGTTCTGTATACTGTAATGCATTGTAGAGTTCAGGAAGGCAATTTCTCTTTTTCAGATACTTCCTTTCAGTAAATTTATGAATTCTTTGCATCCAATTCTCTGCAGTTATTTTTCTCCTTCTCTCATTGACATCAGTGCAAAGTCAAGGGTAAAATAGTGCCGAATCAGAAATACACTAATTCAGCTCTCCCAGGTGTAAAAGTTATTTTATAGTTTGCATGCAAGAAAGAATTTGATTGTATGCATTTTTTTGTCTAAATCATCTACAGTATCTAATTTTTTTGTAGCACAGAATGGGACTGTCTTTCCAAAAGTCACAGACAATCTGCATATGAAAGAATGGTTTATCTCCGTCTACACTGTGCATGTAGGAACTTCCAAGAGTACCCAAGTAGGCTGAATTAAACAGCACAAATAAAGGCTGTGGCAGCAGTATGGAAATTACGGGCAGTGAAAAAAATATTCAGTTTGTGAGTTAAGATAAAGAATAGAGAGTGCAAAATAAATGAGGTGAGTGTTGCCATTTTAAAAATGACACAGTTTCTGACATGGCTCAATACTGAAACACACCCTGATGAGTTCCTCCTGAAAAAGACATTCCTAAGATATTTTACCACAAACAAAAGTCTTGCAAGAAGACTTCAGTTTCTCAAGAGGCTGTACTGAAATGGAGATAATAGCACCTTGTATCTTCCTGGGTGAGGAGCAGGCTGGTGCCTCTTGACTGGTTGCACTTGATGCTACTGATACTGTAAGATGTGCTCTCAGTGATTGATGGAGAGCCATCTTTTGTCCATCTGCACAGGTAATTGCAAATCTGCAGTTGGCTGTGCAGCAGAGTTGTGCTTGTTACAGACCTTAAGATATTTAATTTGTAAACACTTAATAAAGCATAGCCTACAGTAGCTTGGCTAGTCTTATCTGTCAACCAAATCAAAATCAATATGTCCCTGGGGTATAAGCTATGATTGTCTGGGCTGCGGAGTCTAATAGGATTAAGTGTTTGGGACCCTATCTAACATTACAGTCCACAGTCCTAGTTAGAGAAAGTTAAAGACCAGCTTGCCACTGTAGCAGGCATGATTGCTTAAGGGTCTGAAAAATCATTAAAGCTTGTCCTCTTAAACGTTGATTGTTCCCTAGTGATTTATTGACAAAACACAAAAAGTGCTCTATACTGCACTCTAATTATATGTATGAGGCTAGGAAATCTCATGGGAAATTAAATAAAATTTACAGCTTGATGGTTTTATGCTCTTGGGAGACATACCTTCTTAATAAGATCTTATAGTTTGGAATATTTATGAGGTTAAAATCTGTGGGCTTGAGCAAAGACCTAACCTTCTCAAAGGGAGGGGCCTTTGTCTTTTACTTTCAGTAAATAATTTCGATGAAAAGCAAGGTATGCAAAAATTATAATAAGAGGATATAGTGTGAATTACAAAGTCATTATTTTCAATACCTGTAAATAGGTGGTACTTCGGAGGTAGAGAATGAAACGGGGCAGCTGCCTGCCCTTTCTGACATTCTGAAATTGGTGTGTGTCCATTTGCAATCAGTTATCTGTGACATTCCTGATGTGGCCATGTGAGCCCACTCAGCAGCTGTGAAGCCAACTAACTATGGGCAGTCTAAGGCTTTCTAGCCGGGGAAGTTGTGAAAGTGATTTATAGATGTGTACATGTATACTGCTATGTATAGTTTTCTCCTGTAAGTAAAATAATTCCAAATACAGATACTCCAGACTCATTGCACCCAAACCTGCAGATCTGCAGCCTGAGCCATTCTTAATGAAACTTGGGAGCCCAAAGCGCTTGGGCATGTGTAAAAACATCACCTCGATATTTAGAAATGGTCAGATATTTCTTGTGATCACTTACATTATTGGGCATTTTATTTTAAATTGTTACTTTGAATCTGATGGGGCTAAGTCAGAGAAGGACATCAGTATAGTGATAATAGTGTCACCAAATTCCCTCATATGTGGATATTAAATTTGTACAGATTTAGTTGTATAAATAAAAGAAATGTGTAATTTTCTCATGTGCTAGAGCAATTATGGGATAACACAGTTAGAATCAAAGGTGGTAACAAAATTGGTCAAAAATCCCTTGTGAAGTTTTGAATGTTTTATTAAGTGGGACCCTTTGGAAGTTGGCCTAGTAGTAAAAACAAGAGCACTTTCCTAGTGACTCTTCAATGTAAAGGATAATTAATATAAAGGACAATTCTCTCTAGGCCCTGAAGCAGTTTTTGATTAAGGCACTTAACTGGGACTTTGGAGTATTAGGTGCACCACTTGATTTTGATGTAGAGCAGCTTTGTGATATTGTGCAACGAATCGCATCTCTCTGTGCCTCAGTTTCCATTTATAGATAGGATTGTGATACTTTATCTCCCTTTTCTGTTCATACTGTATGCTTTTTGAGGCAAGGACGATACGCCAAGCTCCAGCACACTGGGTCTCAGCAGGGAACTCTGTTATTGTTGTCACAGCCACAACATGGGGGTTATCCTTTATCTCTGTAACTTCTGAATGTGTACAGTGATAACTCTCACCAACTTTTCCCTACCGTCATCCTCCTCTTGTTCCACAATGAAAATGGAAACAGCTTAATTAAAATATGTTTGACAGGGATCCGCAAAGAAAAGAAGCACACTCTCCCGGTTGCATGAGTCAATTGTGATTCTGTTGCTAATTAAAAAAAAAAAAAAACAACCAAAACTTTCCTGGTGCCCTTTTGTGCCTTATGTTTAAAAAGGCAAGGGGGAGCCAGAGGCGGGAGAGGAAGTGTGTCACCTCCCCTCCTGTCTGAGAGATGGTGCACAGTAATCTGTGCTCTGGACTCTGGTTTCTCATCTGACTTTACTGATGCAAATCAAAGATAGCTCCATTAAAATGTATGAAAATATTTGGATGCAAAATATCTTGACGTTAAACGTAAGGAGAATAAGCCTCTGTATATTAGCTGCTCCTTCCCCCAAACCCTTCTAAATTCAGCAGGGCATGTCAATTGGATTTGTGTTCCTATAAGGCTGCCTTTTCACGTAATATTTCAAATCATTCATCTAGCAGACTTGCCTAATTTTTTATCCCCCCGCCCCACACTCCTCCTCCCCATATGCACACACCTTATTTTTGCCCTTCTGCATACAATGAAATGTCTGATCAGTTCAGAGAGAGCTTAGAAAGCCTGTGCCTGGGATGAAGGAGAAATTTATTAGTAAAAGACAAGACTCCCTGATAATCAGGGAGTATTGAAATCCCTGATTTAATTTGAATATGGTATGGAGCATGCCTCTTCCTGCCTTCATTACTGTAAAGTCTGTGCCTGGTAATGTATCTTTTTACTTAAGGATATTATGCTGGGGAAAAAATGCTTGATGGGCCACTCTAGCCGAGGTGAAAAGGTTTTGGTATGTTTTAATAAAGATGGATATCACTAAGAATGTTTGAAATATGTGGAAGTAAGATTTGTTACAAGTTACAAATCAAAGCCTAAAAATGTCACTTAGCTCCTAATGATACTTCTACACAGATTATTAATTTCATTTTAGGAGACCAATGAATGTTACATTTTTATGACATTGATTAAATGTCTCACTGCCATCCCCCCATCCATCCTTTTCATTTTCAAAAATCCATATCCGACTTTAACAAAACCCAGCTCATAAATTTGTGTTTAACTGCTCACCAAAGCAGAGTTGGATAGCAATCCGCCTGCTAACTTTGTATTTGCACTCCTCTTATCTCAAAGAATCACTGGTCTGACTTTCTTTTTTTTCCTATACAGACAGTATTTCAGATGTGAAACATGTTTTTCAATATTCACTTGCTATCTAACATCTAGAAATGTGTTTTGGCATAGACAGCACGGCTAGCTCTACCAGGACTTTCAGAAAGGAGCACAGGAGGTCCTGCTCAGTGACTCGAGGAAAATATCTTGAAGAGAAATGTTTAGGTTGCTCCTGCATCTCCCTGTGGGAGCTGCACCTCCAGCTCTCCGGTTGCAGGCAGGCATGCACCCTGCAAGAGAAGTGAGATGTGTAAAAATCCCTCCCTTCACTGATTGATTTGCCTCTTTCCTGTATGTGCATTGGCTGACATTTAGGCAAATTCCATAAGGTGCCAGACCCATGAAGACATTGATTACATTTTTGTTCTTCTGCAGACTTACTCTTGTAATAGCATTTGAAGTTGTGTGAGGGAGAGGGACAGAAACTTCACGTCCTTTCCCCGCACTCGTTCTCTGTCCCCTCTCCTGCCCCCATTACAGCTCTACCACTGGCCTTACCACTGCCCTATTTATAGTCTTGTGATCTCAGATGGGTAAGAAGAATGACAAGGAAAACTAACTAAGCTCAGCTCCAGTGAGAAGGGAGAGCCTTCATCTTAACTGTCCTTAAGTTCCAGTATGCAGTAGGATTTGATATCTTGAACGCTACTGCACCACTGGGAACAAAGTCAAATTAGCAACAGTTCACATCCAATACACAAAATCTAAAGAGAGCAGCAATGTTCAAAGGGTGTCTAATTGATATTGATTTTAACCTGCTTGTCTTAAATCTTGCTTCTCTCTTTGAAATAAGTTAGCTGCCAGGCTTTACGTCCTTCAGCGCTGGAGTGTGAGTGGAGGCTGTGGTTCTGTGCCGACCCCTCCTTGCAGGGGCTCTCAGGCTGCTACAGCTTGAGCTGGAGGTGGGTGGAGGGTTGTCTCACAAGTTTTCACTCTCTGTTTTTCTTAGGATGCCGTCTTAATTAGGGGTGATCACAGATTTGAGCATATTAGATATTAGCCAGCCTCGGCTGCTGTCATGAAAGGAACAGCCACAGTGCCAAGTCCCAGAATTAGCAATTGGACCCAGACAGTCCAACCAATTCGCCTCCCCAGTAGATACATCCCTTGGAGATGTTGCCTTTAGAGACAGGTCAAATAATCTGAAGTGATCTGTGCTAAGCAGCTCCCATGTGAAACCACAGGCCAGATCATAGGAAAGGGCCATGCGTGTTGAGCCCTGTCAGCCCCGTGGCCAGCCGAGGTCCTCAGGGCTGTCCTCATGTTCCCTCAGCTTGGTGTCTGCAGTGCCCACAGGGAGAGGCTTTCTGGATGCAGGGAGGACGTGGCAGCACGCACTGTTTCCGTGGTCCCTTTTCCCCTCCTCTTTCTTCCCTCATGTCACACACTCAGACACATGTGATGTTTCATAAAGAAAAAATATGGCATGTTTACAGAGAGAAATTTCAAGAAGTGTTAATTTAATATGCTAAAGTGTTCCCTTCAGCATTTTACCTTTGTTGTTGTTTTCACAAAACCGCCAAGACTAAATAATGAGCCCAGAGCTGTGCCCTTTGGTAGTGTGATACCTCATTACCCACGAGCGGCCTCCATCTGCCCTCATGGCTGCACAGGGAGCCATTACGATTATGATGGAAATCTCAGAAGCCATTACCAAGATGCAACAGAGGGCCTACTGCAGACAGCCTAATGGACTAATTTGTAATTGGGAGAGGGAAATGACTTAGCGAGCTCAGGCTTGGTTTTGATGAGTGTGGAAGTGCGCATGCTAAATGTGATAAATGAACAGGAATGCTTGTTTGCGCAGTGGGTTTTACAAGGCCTTCAATCTCTCCTGGGGATTGGAGGCGTGCTGACAAGTCTTGAGAAGCGAGGAGGAAAGGGCTCAGGGGAGGCAAGGAAGATGCAAAGAGAGTAGCTAAGGATAAATCGGTGAGGAAAACTAATGGCAATAAAAACCCAAGGAAATGGCTGTGTCTGCCAGGAAAGCAGTAATTAGGATGCTTTTTGCGTGCATATCTTTAGCCATTAAAATTGAAAATGAGAGTGCAACATGGCATTTGCTAAGTTAAAAAAGAGGAAAAGAAAATGCCACATAGAATTTAAGGGAAGCAGTGTTTTAAAACTGCAGCTTCTATCAAGAAGTGCAGCCAGGTTTGCGATCAAGCCCATTTGTTTAGCACAAAGCGGTTAGATACCACTGGCGTGACAGATGAAGGGATTCCTCCGCTGATGATCTTTCACAAAGCTCTGCCCTAAGAGGGAGGTTTGAGTGTTGCTGCCGCGCAGTGTGAAAGTCCCACAGTGCCTCTGTGTCAGTGGTGTTGCCCTTGCAACACACAAACTTAGAGAGAGATGCAAGCGTAACTGTCCCCAAGCAGATCAGAGGGGATCATTGAGTACCTCTCTCTCCCAGCATCGTGGAATCTGGTTCTGGGTTGTGACCAAGCTGTATGGAGACTTAGGTTGCATTGGTTTGAGTTTTGCAATCTGTAGGAGGTATCATGCAAATACACCTTCCTGGGTCTCTCTGGGGTTTTGTCTGGAAGAACCTTTGGGAGTTTTTGTGCTCAATGTGTTACATTACTGCCACGCGATAGTGCGTGCATTGCCTTGCATGTAGGACCTCTAGATTGTAAAGATTGCCTCGAATAACACGTGTATATAGATTCACACTACATGTGGCCCAGATGTTTGGTTTCCTCCTGTGGTTTCAGCTTATACCAGGCCCGGATTCATGCCAGTCACTCTTAAGTTTGTTCTTAGGTGAGTTTTGTAAGGCTCTTCAGCAACATTTGCCATGATTAGAGTTCATTTCTCTCTGTTTTAATATTCTTTGCCTATTTTGAGGCATATAATAGGAGAAAGTGGTGTGAGCACCTCTGCGTGGCAGTGTTTTGGGAGGGTGGCACTCATTTTCTTCTTTGGGGAAGGCCCTCAGCCATTTAAGACTTCACAACTACCACCTTTTAAAAGTACATCTGGATTTCAACAGATAACCAAAGACAATGCAAAGTAGAAGTAGATGGGTAAGAAACATCCACTAAAGAAACACGTATGTGGTGGAAGTACCCTATGTCCAGTCCAACAATAGGATTGTGTTTGTTATCAGCTACTGAGAGAAATCCCAGAATCCCTCAGACTCACTGGACATTGCAATGCATTAAATACTTTTGCATTTTTAGTCAAATGGCATGATATTTTTTTCCTTCCCCTTCTCTTCCTTTTTCTCCCTGAGAGCATGTAATGAAGCATTATTGCTAGACAAGGAATCATTTATGGCATAAAGTTGCCTTGCTTTAAGACACTAAAGGTACAAACTGTTATCCATTATGAGCTATAGACTTTTTCAGTTTACATACATTTATCATATTGAAGGGCAGATAATAAGTTGCCATTGTTTCTGGCACAAAGAATATAAATAAAGCCCACTGCCATTCAGCGGGCCAAATTTATGTATTTATTTATTTATTTGTTGTACTTGTTTATTTTTTTCTTGTTTGCAGACTAAATAGGATGTAATGAGGGAAAATAAGAGAAGAACTTTTATTCTTCTAGCCTATAAATACCATGGTTATCTCATGGAGTAAAGTCAGGGTTTATGAATGTTTGCATTTGTGGCTGATCACTCATAATGTGAATAGTGTGTTTTGACAAGGGTGGCAGCATGTGACTCCAGAGTGCTATTCATGACTTTCTGACCCTAAGCAAATAATTTTATCTCTGAATATCTCTTGACAGAGTTTACAGTTCCATCTGTAAATAGGGTATGTTAACATTGTCCTGCTTGGAAGTCTGTCATGAAGCTTTAATTCATCAATATTTGTGAAACACTTTGAGCTGCCATATAAATACAAGTCATTAATGTATCTTATCTAAAAATCTATTTAGGTGCAATCTTAATACAGATGTGTTCTAGATAACTTTGTTCTATTGCTAACAATCTTAACAAATCATTCCAAAAAGAGTTTATGAAAGGGTCTACTGAAGTTGAGTGCATCTTAAAAAGAAAATATAAATCTCCTTAATGTTTTGACTGCGCTCATAAATGAGGAATGTTGTTCTGCAGTAATTCATACCAGATCTGTGGACACACAATCACATGCTTTTGTATTAACCAGAGTGCACAGTGTGGAATGTACACCAGCTTCATGGTTTTTTCCTTGCCTTATGCAAGCTGCAAGAGGACAAATAATGTAATTCGGTTTTGAAGACGAAAGAAAAAGAAACTACTTTACAACTGCACTCTGCTTTAAAACAGTGGGACGTTGTACTTGAGTAAGACCACAAAGACGGAGCATCTAGGTAACAGTAATGGAAACTTGCTCCCTGTGTGTGCTTTACCTCTTAACTATTTCCACTTCTTCCTTGTTGTCCCCATGTCACTCCCTGGGCTTTTCTTCTCGTTAAAGTCAGACCAGATTCTGCAACTGTATGCTACTGTCTTGGATATGGGGTATAGGTTTCATAAAAGCCATATAACTGGGGCCCTTATCTACAAAGTCTTCAGTGCCTAAAGCCTCCTCTTTAATGCTCCAGCTACACTGTGCATAACACAATGGACCTCTGATGAATATTAAAAAATAATGTTAAAAATAAAAATGGAAAGTAGTTGATTGACCAAAATATGTACATGGAAGCCTGAAAGTTAGATGTAGCCTACAGTATTTGACCTCAAAATGAAATTATTTGTAAACATGTATGGATATATTAATGCCTTTACTATCTGATTTCAAAAGATTCAGAGTGTTCAAGAAAATAACATTTATTTGAGTAACTTCTTGTCAGAATGGATACGTTCAACTAGAACTGCCAGACAAAAGGGCTGTCTTACGAGAGCTCTGAGGAGATTGTGCATATGGGAAAAGACCTCAGACACTGCATGTCATTCTTTCACTCACATTTCCCCCTCTCCACGACTTTGTCTTTCCTTCTTTTCTGTCCCCTAGAACAGGCTTGCAGCCACCAGTGAACTAGAACTGCTATGTTACTGATGCATGACCAACTATTTCTGCTTCTCTCTCCTAACAAATGGAAAGCAAGAACAATACCATACGGATCTTCGTTCTGTGTAAATCTCCAAAATCCTAATGGGCTTAATGATACTATATTGATTTACACCAAATAAGAAATTAGCCTCTCGTTGCAGACTGCACAAAAGCATGAAAACATCCTTTTTGCTGGAGTCTTGTTCACATATGTGTTTATTAGCATTTTCCGCTTTCCTTTAGTTGTACATTTTACTATGAGTGTCAAGACCCTGGTTGTTAGTAATGTGGAGATTTTTCTTGGCCCATTTCCACAGTGACACCTAAGAAAGAGTCATTTTGAGGTGCTGACCTGTCCTGTGTTATTTCATGTGTGTGAAACATCAACATTTTTATTCCTTTGGTGTTTCCTCAGAACACAGAGGTACATAAATGGTTGGAGTCTTTAATAAATAGACATGTGTGGGTGCTGTTTTTATTGGTATGATGCCGGTGTGATAATGAAAGTATCACAGTTATACAAGGCACCTGGGAGCAAGTAAGGGAGAAGAAAAAAACTGCACAGTATAAAGCAGTCTTTTCTCTCATAAATAGCTGGCTGAAAAATAAATTGGTGAAATATAAAAGTATGACAGTGTAAATGTGTATGTGTATGCATATGTGTGTGTAAGTGACGGTAGGTCCAGCAGAAAACTGGCTTTGAGACCTAAATGCTAAACTACCTGAAGTGGAGAGGTTATAGTTTATTCCCAGCTCTGCTTACTGGGTCACAGAGAGCAGCAGGAGCAGAAAATTGTATGCAGAAGGGAGTGAGAGGCTGCGACGGTGAGGCTGAGGGGTAGCGCTCACTCCGGTGGCTGGAGAGAAATAAGTGCTGGGTAACCTGTAGACAAAATGTGCTTTCCTGGTGGTGCGCTGATGGAAAGCCTGGCCAGAGGAAAGGGCTTGTAGCAGTGTTCAAGTGACTTTCCGAAAGAGAGCTAGCAAAATGTCTGTATATGGATAGTAAACTGACTGAAAGGTTAACACGGATAGGAAGTCTCTTCTGCAGGTATTTCATATGCTGGCTAGAGGAGGGAAGGAATATACATTTTTAATGACTGCAAATCGGATAGAGCTCAATGTTACATTTCTTTTGTAAGACAGCAACTCATTCCCCGGTGTTGGGGCATTTCTTCCACACAGAAATAACAAAAGGAAAACTTGGCTTGTTACCACGCTTTACTGAATTAGCATGTTCTATAATTGTTTTCCACATTGTGATCTGTTTTCGTTGCAGTTAATAGCTTCAAATATGGATTACAACCCTCAAAGTTCTGCGATACATACCGAATGTAGGTGATACGGGTATATTTCCATTTTTTACTCATTTAGACATTTTGGTATATCCAGGAATCTGAATAGCAGACAGTTCCTTTAGATGAGAAGGGGAAATGTGAGGTGTGTGGGAGAGGGAGGGCCTAATTTTAAGTGCTAGTCAACTGCAACCACTGATAATCTGGAGCCTGTTCAAACCCATTTAGAGAACCGTTGAATTTTTAAGTGCCTTTTGATTCTCTCTTTCATTTATTTTAACTGATCTGCAGGGATTAGGAGCTTGGTAGGGGAACACCATAATGCTTGCCAAAATGTGTGAATAATTAGAACGCCAACGATGTGTGCCAGATAGGAGGGGAGTATTCACACTTCTGATTAGATTCACTGAAATACTGTTGTAAATCATGGCTGCCAAGGTAACTTAGAGCTGTGTTAAGTTTCTGCTGCCACAGGAGCCAGCTGTGGAGAATCTGCCTCCAGGCATAGGTGGGGACATTTTGAGTAGAAGATTTATTTTGCTGTGAAGCAGGAAGGGCAGAGGTTTGAAGGTGCGGTGTCACGCAGGTTGTGCAAACAAGCTTTAGATGCTAACACCTGTATGTTTACTACTGAAAATCAGGTGAATAGAGGACAGGTTACTGTTCAAAATCTGTAGATTCAGCACTATGAGAGTCTTCGCATTTCTCACACCAGACTTTTGACAAATGTCAGTAGTAGGTACAATGGCCTAGGAGAAAAAGGTGATACAGGGTTTATCTGGCATCCCTTTTCCTAATCCATAGGCCTCAGGGGGTTGCAAAGAAGAACAGCCTCTTCCTCTGATGCTCTGCAGCACTCCTGCATACAGCCAAAGTGCAGTCTTGCCATCGTGGTCCTGCCTCTCCGCTGCCCTGTGTTCACCCAAGGGCTGCCTGGAGCAGCTGTTGGCCACCAGATTGCAATGCTCAGCAGGTATTTTACAGGCAGTTCATATTATTGATGCAGAAAGTTCATTAAACTCCCAGATACCATCTTTAAATATATATACATAAAAAACTTGTTCATAATTGTGCCTTTTCTTTCATGTGATCGGTTTCCACACATTTGGTCCCAAAGGCAACGTGCATCAGCGTCAAAAGGAGAAAATGGGAGTCTCTGTTCTCAAATGAGGGGCTGAGTGAGTGCTAGAGCTCACTGGAGCATTAAATCACACCTACAAGCAGTTCAACCTGCCCTTGTGATCTTAACAAGTGCTACACTTGCCAAGGAGAGAAAGCACACCTCAAAGTTAATGGATGGAAATTCCATGTGAATGAAGCATGCCCAGGACAGTAGCTCATGCAGTCTTGAGGAGCTCCAGCTGTCATGTTGCCCTTGGACTTTCTTGTTTGGGAGATGGTGCGGGGCATGTGTGTGCTGGAAAGGCTGGATCTGCTGACTTCAGTAAGCCACCAGTAGCGCTGTATCCTGAGCACCCCACTCCAGACCAAAATAACCCTGCCTGCACACACCTCCCAGGTCTCCCTTCTTGTACTTCCTTTGGCGTGTACCTGCGTGAGAAGACATAAAGCTCAACAGCAGCAGAAGCAAAGTCGCATTTCCCAGTTCCTGATGTCTCCAACCCCACTTCCTCTGTCAGGTCTGTAAATAAAGGTAAGCCCAGAGGCAGAGGTACTGAGTCCACAGGGTTTTTTCTAAAACTGCAAAGTCCATTATGAATGGGTTGGGTGCAGGCTGCAGGGAGTGGAAGAGATGCTGGAAGAGACTTTTTGCGGCAACCTTAGCATGAAGTCACATGATATTTTCTTCTTGTCTGTAAAATGCTCTAAAACTGTTCTTACAGCTGGAATAGCCTATACAGAAGTGTAATAGTGGAAGGTACTTTAGAGTCAGGGCATCATTCACGGCGAAGGAGAGTGCAAAAATCTGGTGAATAGCATGAATTGGGGACTTACATGGAAGTGTTTGCAAGATTTGATTGAAAGGAGGGGAACTTTGTGTTGCTATTTCAATGATTTAGAATTTGTATTGATTTTGCCTCCCTTTAATACGAAGCTTTTGTTTCTTTTGCTTTTAAATTGTCGTTCTTTAACCATAGTCAGTTTTAATCATGCCATTTTCCTGTTTTAGTGTGCCATTTTCCTATTCTTCCTCTTAATTTCCCTTTTTATGAATGGATCGCTTCAAAACCAAAAATTTTAAATAAATAAAATGAATTCAAATCTATATCCATCTTTCAAAAAGTCTAGAAAGATAGTGAGGAAAAAAGCCTTTTTAAAATAAGAAATGTTTGTTATTCTGGTGTTTGCAGAAGCTAATGTAGCACGTGTGAATAGGGCAAGGTTTCTTCTGCCATAGTAACAGCTTTGTAGATCAGTGCAGTGTTGTCTGGAGATGCCCTTGTGTCTCTCCTCTGTGAGACAGAAACCCCCTTTGAAGTGAAACAGCAATACAGAGTACAAGGGTAAAGGATCATGAAACAGGACATGACAGAGGATGGCTTGTAACCCAAATGGAATGGAGAAAATGAGCAACACATGAGGAACGTAAAGAGAGGGGAGAGACACATCAAAATCACCTAACCATCTCTGATGTCTTTAGAAATTGAGAGAGACAGAAGAAATAATACATATAACCCCCTTTAAATCACAAAAACTGTTTTTCCCAATTCAGTGGAGGTACGAAGGAGATTTCTGTGGAAGGCTGTGATCCTTGTAAAGTCCCTTTGAATCATTCAGTGCAAATTAACATTTGGCAAGGGGAAGAAAAAATACCTTCAGCATTGCCTGGCCTTTTAACTAGGTAGACAACTTGTTCGCACAATGAAAGTGTTCCTCTGTAAAAGGTCACAATCAATATTTGGCAACTTTGGTGCGATGTCCTCTTTCCTTTGTGTCTTATGCACCCAGTTTTACCTGTCAAAACCAATTTAACAAATGGCAATTCGTCTTGCTGTTGGAAGCCAAGAGAGTCTTTGCTCTCCTTTGCCATTCCTACCCTTCCACCCGTGCTGCAGGTGCTCTGAGCGTAGGGTTATTTGTTGTGACTGTGCACAAATAGCTTGAACTGGCACACAGAAATATTTGGATGAATTCAAATTTTTTATCCAGACATCTGACTTCCGATGGCAATAAATTGGTGAGAGGTTTTCCTGTTTGACTTCCTGCCTTGATGTTATCCACCCAAAGAAACTATTCCTGGTAGAAGTCTGTTTAAAGACATTTTTTTCCTTTGCGAATCTAACAGACTGAGTGTTATCAGAGTAGTGAGGATAAGAAGAAACTCTCCTGATGAAGAGTTTGGTGGTAGGTGCCTTTGGGTGGATGCCTTCTTCCAGTAGTCGTTGACAGGATACTGGGCTAGATGGACCCTTGGTCCCACCTCCAGCAGCTCCGATGGTGCATCTTCCTCATTTTCCATATTGATCCACCTGAAAGGGTGGCTGGGAATTTTGAGGTACTGCTGCTTCTTGGAAAAGAATTGAAAAATAGTGCTTTAAAAAGTTTTTTTTTTTTAATTGAATAATTTTATACATTGCAAGAATGTGCCTTACGTATTTCAAAAGATTGATGGGCACGAGTCTTTTCTGCCAGCAGTACTAGTGATTTTACTGCAGTTGTGCTGGTATGAGTTAATCTTAAATGAGTAAATTCTCTGTGCCCTAAGTGTGTAGCATTTTTAAAAAGAGGCATGAGGGTGATATTTCTAACAAAATCACTTTCAACAACTGGATTTTAACACTGCCACATTTTGAAACCCCAGCTCAGCCTCTGAAATCGTTTTATACAGGAAAAAGGTACTTGCTGTCCACTCACATTGGACAGTGTGAGTTGCTAAGAATGATAGAGCCTAGGGCTTTCCTGGTGGGGAATATTTTCCACATGCCATCTGCATCCCTGTAGAACCTGACCATTAGTCAGGCTACTTCTAAATGATGCATCTCTTTTAGAGATTTCTACTGATAACAAATGAAAGAGCATTTTTTTTCCTTACCTCATTATGCAGGCAGCTGTGTGACAGTGTTCTGACAAACTGTGTTATCTCAGGCTTCCAGCTGCAAGCTGTTCTCATCAATACTGCTGTGAACTGTTTCCTACTAACCCTTTCGCCTTTATGCCCATTTTTATCAAAATTTAATTTTAATGTGAGGACAGCCAAATATAATGCCAGATGTGGGAAGCAGATAGTTTCCTTTGTATAAGAACATAGCAGGGGAGGTCTTCTAAAGGGCCAGCCACACGGAGTGTGGAGGGACTGTGCTGGAATCATTATGTTTGATTCCTGTGGGTTATTTTTTTATAATAATAATAATAATAATTATTATTATTATTATTCTAAATTTGCCATTTCAACCTTTCCTCACATTTGCCTTGGCACTGAACTAGAAAGAGAAATTAAACAACAACAAAAGAGATATAATTTAAAAGAAAATAAAAAAGGAAATGTGCATCCCTTGGTCCAAGTTTACAGTGTGCTGGAAGGTGCTCAGTCTGCTTTTCTGTTGACTCCTTTCAGCTGTTCTGATGTACCAAAGAGAACTGCAAAACAGCTGCAGGAAAATCTTGTTTGGCATCTACTGAAATTACTATTTCTGAAAAATGTGACCTCATTCCCTCAGGTAGAGCACCCCAACCTCGGTTAGGGAAGGTACAAGCAAATCTATGTATGCTCAGGATACAGAAGGATAGAATACATTTCCCTGTAGCACTGGGTTGTTTTTGCTTAGTTTACAGCACAAACAGAGCTGTATTTTGACAGATAGACTGAATGTTGTTGAAGAATCAGTTCCAGTTTTGCTCAATTACAAGTGAAAGGAGCCAAGCCAAAAACAAGCTGCCCTTTGCAATTTTATGCTAATAAGCAATGAAAAAAACAATTTGAGAGAGGGATGTCCCTTTATCCTCATATTTTAGTCATTATTGTCATCATCATAAATAATAGCTTCATGCTGAGGCCTGCAAACTTATTCTGTATTTACCATTACCTGCAGGAATTTGTCTGGTGAGGCTGATTTAGGTGTGTAAGGCTCCCTGTCTCCCCCAAGCCATAGCACAAAGCAGCCTAACGCAGCTTGTGTACGCATTTTATTTTGGGCTGCTACTTCCTAGTGGGATATTCTACAATTAGCACTAACCTCACTAAATGAGTGGCGTGTAGGATCATGTTTGACTTCTTGTGACCCTGTAGCTTTTAGAATGATTTTAACTCATTTATAACATTGAGCAACTATTCATTGCACTTTAACAAATGAAGTTACAGTCCCAAAAGAATTAGTTTCATGCTCTTGAATTAGTCCAAGAATTCTAGTAATTTAGTACTCTATTTTAAGTAGTTCAAGCCAAATTAATACAATAGTTTTCTTCTAGGAGCAATGTCATCTATACCTATATATAGAAAAGCTATCATGTTAATAGGTTTATATTATTTTAAAATAGACACAGAGATGTGCAACACATTTGTGTTGATTTAGGTACTTAATGCAGGCTCCATTGGCCCAAACTACTGCTTTGCTCTTGCTGTTTGTTGTACCCTCTCACAGACATGTGCACACATGCTTTTAACCAAGACGAAGAAAATGCAGTTGTGTCTAACAAGGAGAGTGGAATAAGATGTAAGTTTATGGAATAAGGGGGAAAAAATCACATTAACCCCATAAAATACACAAGGTACACATTCGGAAGACCTTCCTTAAAGCTATTGTGGAAAAATATCTGTTCTTGTCAAAAGCTGTCCTGCATTGCTAGTGAAAAGGTATTAGGTGCAGGTGTCAAACATGCCTAATGAGGCATGAGGAGTCGACAGCAAAATAACAGAGATTATAGGTACAGAGGATTGTGAATGAAGTGTGAATAGCAGCCTGGATGTATGACTGACACAGAAAAGAGGAGAAGACATGCAAGAAGAAAGAAGATCCATCACTCACTTAAGGTGAATGGACATTTTGAATCACTTGATTGATATCTTCCCATCCAGTAATCCTACAACTTTTAAGATCTACATTTAAAAATAACCTAAATTGTTCCTCCAAGAAATCATGAGTTTATTATAGGTCTTCAGGGTATTTTCCCTAACTCTGAGAGCAGAGGAGAAACATAATAAATGCCTCTGTGTGTGTGTATTAGCATGTAGAAAGTTCAGGCACACCAATCTGCTTTGTCAAATTAACAGCCTGTTTATGAAGTTTAAAAATATTCAAGTAGCAGTATTTAAAACCAAAACTCTTACTCATTCCATTTATCATCTAGAAGTAATTTATAGTTAAATCGTATGTAACAGCCTCTCCATTTCATCCGGAGGGAAACCTGAAGGCCAATTTTTAAGGAATTGTTTTGGGGAAAGTTGATGTTCCTGATTTTTTTTATTGCCCAGCCCTCCTCTCCATCTGTTGCTTTCTTCTGTTGGATGGAGTCAAAAAGTCTCTTTATGTCTAAACCATAAATTTAAGATGCTTAAGATATGAGTAATTTCATAGATGAAATTCCAAATGTTATTGGTGTTATGAAAATGTCTGGACAGCTAATGTCAGAGTTAAAACCTATTCCTGATATATTTCCATCTGAACATAAAACTCCATGATAAGCTGTTGTGCCTTTCTTTGGTCTCCATCTAAATGAAACAGCAGGGTAATATTTAAAGCNCTTTGAACTCGGTGGGAGTACAGGGATTGACTTGAATGGGAGGAGGTCCTTGGTCTCTGGGTATATATTGTACCATTCAGGTCTTTTTTGGTCTGTATATTACCGCTCAGAGTGTCCACGGCCAAATGCAGAGCCTTAGCTATAAGGCCTGTTGTGTTTTCTTTGCTGGGTAAAATGAGCAGAATCTAAACCTTGATGGATTGACACGGGATGAGGGGGGAAAGGTAAAGAAACCCAATTTGTCCTTAACTAAGCAACACAAAAGGATTGCTGTGACCACTGCTAAAATCAGGTAGCTTCTGGCTCATTTTGCCAGACTGCTAGGAGGGAGACATCCCTTTTATTTTCGCAGTTAAGGAGAGGGCAGTTTGGTGCAGCCTTGTCTGGTCCCAGCATGGTGCTGGCGTTTCTCCCGTGGCTGTGGGGTATCAGTGCACATCCCGCGCTCCAATGTGGCCAGGAGTAATTGCCTGATTGAACGTGGCAGCAGATGGCTTCCCCCCACCACCCTTTTTCCCTTCAGGTTTTCAATATATGAATAACAAAAGTTACTTAAAAACAACAACAACAATAACAATGACAACCCCC
>VYZV01038611.1:0-25330 GCA_013401275.1 Pandion haliaetus | reverse complement strand
ACATACTTTCTTGTATTTCTGTGATAATGCAGTAGAAGTAAAAATCTTCATTTGCAGGAGGTTTAGCATACTTTTTGTATTTGACAAAAATTAACTTTAGCTCAATTATTTCAGTGGATATCACAATGTATGTCCATCTCTCTCCTTCTGTTGGTTCCCGCTCCTGCTCCCAATNTTCTGCTTGGGCTTTCAGTGAGGGCAGTATGTGCACTACAGTCTTACACGGGGTGCAAGGATACTTAGTGCACACAGAGACTTAGACTGCTACAGTCTGAATGTGTGCAAACTCTGTTTTTTAACCATTTGCAACTCAGTCAAAAATTCAGACTGATTTTTTAGGGGAACAACAGTTTGGACTTTTTAACAGCTGCTCTCAGGCAAGAATTCACAACCCTACTTTTAAATGGTTAAATAGCAGGACTTTAAAAGTACACTTTGTCAAAATGTCAGATTTGAGATTTGACATTATAAAAATGTAATTTCCCCAACCTAATGTTTTAAATGGTTATTCTGACTGTGTTTTCCCAAAAAAAAGCAATGGCTTGAGGCAGACATCCACCACAGATAATGTCAGCTGAAGTAGTTAAAATTTGGGAAATTTTCTTTTATAAGCAACGGAAAATGGCTTCCTTCAGAGGGAAAAGATGGGGTCTCTGAAAGGGGGCAGTATAAACAACCTGCTTCTGAAAGGAAATGACTTAACACGGTACAAGGTGTGCTTAATAACTAATTACATCATTAGCAGTTAGAACTCAAGTAGCTTAATCAGGATTTATATATATATATCATTGCAAGCATTCCTTAATACGAGTAGATAGTTCATAAAAAAACACTGTGCCAAGAGAACAATAAATAAAACATGTCAGAGTATGCTTTTTCGTCTTTTTTTGACATAAAAGTCCTCTATTATTAATAAAAATCTTTATTGAACTGGTATACAAAACAGAGTAAAAAGTGTGCTGTATCTAGCAGCACCATAATTACTCTGCTAGGCAATACAGGGGTTAACTGTTTGTTGTTCTCATTAACAGTTGCAGAGGAAATGATCCTTCACTAATTGGCAGATACTGGCTAAACAAAACAAGACGGGACCGGAACGCTAACATTAGGTAAGCAGTGAAATTAAGAGAAAATATATACCTGCTGATTATATAGATGTTACTCATTTGAAGTCATAAGGTCAAATCTAAAAGTGATAGAAGGGAATGTACCTAAATTTCCTTGGGTTCATCCCTATTTCTCGTGACTTCTGATCATTTGCAGAGAGAATCACAGAAATTGAAATTACTGCCTGTATCGGCTTAAGTGAATGGATTTTCCATTTAGTTGTGTCTAAGGATAGGTGAGCCTTTTATATCCTAAATGTAAGGATGTGAAAGGAAAGATAGAAAAATTTTAGGTTTGACTGGATGACACCAAATTTCTTTCTAAAATAGTATGTAAAATAAAGTGTAAGTAGTGGATTTGCCTCAGACGTGAAATGGCATTAGTGTTGTATTGTATACAGCCCATTGAATACAGGCAAGAATTTGGGTATGAAAACCAGCTGTGCAGTACATTTAACAGCCTTGCCATAATCCAAAACATAATGTTTCAGGTTCTTTATCTTTGCTTTTAAAGTTTGTCTTCTGCTATACAAATGGTATAGTATTAACTGCCAGAAACAGAATAGATCATCCAGGAGACTACAAAAGCCGCTGAGATTGTTACAAAAATATGGATTAAAGTTAAGACAGAAGAGCATGGTATACTCCAGTATAAATATGGAGGCAGATCATATAGAATAAAAAAAAGTTTCTCTAGAGTTGCCCCTCAAGAAAAGCTGTATAATATGTTGTCTAAGACTAGTAATACTAAACGTGCTCTGGTATGATGCAAGATGAAGTATAAAAATCAGCATGACATAATGAGAAAGAAACACTTTCGTTCTGTTATTCTTTGTTGGATGAATTTAGGTGAAGACAGCAGAAGAGAAATCAGTTGATGTAGACTGCATAGTTATCACCCCCATATCACAAATCATCCCACGGACCTAGATTTAATGGCCAGGAGACTTCACTGCGTGGTCATTCTGTCAGTCAAAGACAAGCCCTGCTGACACTGCAGAGGAGGTGAAACCCTTAGCTGTGTGAGCGTGAGCATTCATGTTTATTCCAGCTGGCTGCAACTGGTAGAAGGCAAACATTACTGCTGCTAATATTCTCGGGACATTGCATGATACTCTTGCTGAGATGAAACACAGGCAGGGACTATTTCACCTCTGTTTTCTCTGAGGAATTGTAAATTACCCTCATGAGATATTCAGTAACACACACAAGATCGGCTGTTTATCAGCCTGTTTCAGATGGGTTGGTGTAATGGTTTTTACAGAAATTCTCACTCCTTGTAATTTAAAATATGGGCCCTGGAGCACCAATATATGAGATTCAGTACAGCAGGCTTTAAGGAGGAAAGGAGTTTTGCCAGCTAGCAGAGGAAGGGGCAGAACCTCTCCCCTTTAAGATGCAAGGTATAGCTAGATTAGAGGATTATACTTCTACCAGCAATCTGACAGGAACTGCTGGGATAGGAAGTAAGGAAGCGACGGAGATAGTGGGACGGAAGGAAGGGCATCGTTCCTCTGGCTATATCTGTACAGAAGTTGAGAAGGCTTCGATGTCTTTCATTAATTCAGTTTTCTTGTTTGAGATTGTGTGGAAATTTCTTCCCTAGTCCTTCTCAGTCTTGTGCAGCCAGAATAAGGACAAAGTATGATGATTTGCCATCTCACACGTATCAACCCTTCCTTTTTACCAATTGCTTATCATCACTGTCTTTTATTATGACTGATGATTACCCCTTGCCATCGTACTGATTGCTGTCATTTCCACGCATGGGTAAGAGAGATTTGGTAAGTAGGAAGTTTATGACAGGCAGGCGTTCCTGGAAAGGGTTTCAGCCCTCTGCTTAATGGTGCCTGGGAGTAGTTTAGGCAACAGGCAACAACAGAGGTGAGAATATACTGAGCTCTTATGGTCATGTGAAAGGCATTGATTTTCAACCTTATCAGTGCCTCTTATGTGATGGGAGAAAAGCAGAGTACAAACAAGGTCCAGCATCAAATTAAAAATTGGGTGTGCTGGTAGCACATGCCTGGAATGATCAAATGAAAATGATGATCTTCAGAAGTCTAGTTCAATGCACTACTGTAGTCTCAGCCAAGTCAGCAAAGATGTAGATTAATTCAACCTTGCCTCTTGCTTTTTTTTTTCTTGCTTAGTTTGAGACAGATTGTATTTATTGCATAGGCCAGCACTACACCAAACTACAGCACGTTCATTCCTTAAATCTCAGTTGATTTTATGAGCTCAATTTAACAAAAGAAGATGCAGAGTAAGAGACTCACAGATATTTATGTGTAGACCAAACATTTGTTGAAAATTACAGAGGTAGAACAGGATATATAATATCTTTAAAAGTACTGGGCTGAGATAAAGGAAGAAATAATAAAGGAGGCTACTGATCAGCTGTTGCTCCAGATTTAGGGAAAGAAAAAAACAGGTGGTGCTGGCAGCACACACACAACCATGTATGCTTTATTCTGAGAGTAACAGCATGCAAGGCTTTGAGCCTATGCAGGCAAACTGAAGAAGTTCCAAAAGTTTGTGCTGGCATGCATGGGAAAGGACAGATACTTAGTGAACATGTGTTCTGGACACTTCCTTTATTTCTGTTGTCCCATCTACATCAATATGTAGTTATCTGTTGGAATATATTTTTTTGTTCATCAATCCACTATATAAATAATAAATAAAAAATATAATAGTTTCTTTTGTGGAACAATCAGAAATCTGTCTCTTGCGTGATGCTGGGAGAACTGTTCTGCCTAAGCTGTAAGATTTCAGCGGTGTTATAAAAAAAGGGCATTTACCTGAGTCTCTGAATTCCTTTATGGGAGAAAGCCCTATCTTCAAGCCTATTTCTAACTTTAGACAGAGAATCATTTTTCTTCTGATACAACTTTGTGTCCAAGACTAAATTTCTGCTACAGCTGAAGTCATGCCAAAGTACATGCTGCCTGCAGGGCAGAATTCTTATTACTGTCTTGGAGCAGCATTGTCTTCCAGAACGGTTCTGCATTTCAGGCCATGCTTAGTATCACAGGTGGTCTAATACAGATCTATGTTCAGGGAAAGAGCTGCCTTAAGAACAGCTACTGTCCTATTGTTACAAAGATTTAATTCTGAGCATTTTCAGGAAAAACTCTATTTTTTTCACTTTGTTAATAATTTTAAGGACAACTCCAGGGAAGACAGCAATCTCTTCACAACAGATATTAATTATCATTATAGATTATTACTTAATGATGAGAAAGGGTGATGAAAGAGAATATACGTGTATATAAAGATGTTGTAAACCCAGTGGAACCCAACAAAACAATTCAGTGTTGAGGGAAGATTACTTTTCTCATTTGTAATTTTCCTTTTATGATGAAACCTGACTCAAGGGCAGAATTTTTATAATTGCTATTGATGCCTAGATAAAATTTGAATTGTTCCTTTAAAAATTGCCCTTAATCCTCTCCAAACTCTCAGTGGAACTCAGTTAAATGTTTTCTGATACAGTAATATTTCACACAAGGATTGAAATAAGTAGGTGGGGGACTATTTTTTTTTTTTTTTTACTATTAGGAAATGGAAAGGGCTATATTTTATCACCACATTACCATACTAGAACTTCTATATTTTGTGAATTATAGAGTTTTTAACAAGACTACGGCTCTGTACCAACTCAAACTGGAATGTGTCTGTAGCTTGAACAGTTCATTAAGCCTGAAGCAAACAGGTATTTTGCACTAGTACAGATACAAACCCCCAAAGTTTTCTCCTTCTCCTTAGATTAAGCCAAATCGTGCAGTGGTGCTTCATACACAAGTACATAACACCACTGCTAAGCAAGGACATCACCACCTACATCATGGTAGATGAGGTGGCAGGTCTAGTATGCACCATATGGTGTTAGCATACAGTAATAACAGGTCAGGCTTCAGCGTTTCAGGAGTGGTGGTACAGGCAACATGGCCTTTTCCAAGTTTGCTTAGTAGCGAGTAGCTCGCCCCCGACCCACTGCTGTTCTGGGCTGTTTGCCCAGAAGTCTTCCCAAGAAACACTAATTCCTGACAGCAAGAGGAATCATTCTCCGTGTACCTCTCTGTGGAGGCAGCAGCAGACTCAAATGCAAAACTCTGCTTGGTGTTTTTCTCTGCAGTGCTTTAAAGCACACCTGCAAATCTAACAAAATAGCAATGTCCCTGAAGTACAGCGGAAGCATCTGTCGAACTTGGGCGGCTGACTGTGATAACCAGCAATGTATATAGGGAGTGAGAAAGGAGAGAGTAGAAAAGATCAGTGATATGTAAGACAGAGACTTGGTATTCATTTTGTCACAGAAAAATTGTAATTTTTGTGCCACTGTTGATAAACTGTTGCCGTGCTGAATAAACTTCAGCCACACAATAGCAAAGGAAATTTATGCTGATGTTAAAAAAAAAAAAAAGGTGAAGAAGGTTTGGATCCAGCCCACAACAATCACATGGCTGGGGTAGTTAGGTTTCCTGGGCTCTCATTGGAACTTCAGTTTCATATGTTTGCTCTCTGAGCCACTTGCTAGCCCAAAATAAAGTGAATTTTTTTACACAGAAGGCTAATTTGAATCTCCCCTTATCTGTGTACTGAGAAAAAAAAAAGGCATAAAAAAAAGAATAGATGTTTGATTTAGATTTTTCCAGAGAATATACTTAAAATGGCAGAATTTCCACTTTGAATACAGATAACAGCCAGTACAACATAAATTTTTATTTGTTATATAGAACAAGAAGTACCAAAAGGAAATGGCTGAATTAATAGTGGAAGAACTGAATTTATATCAAATGTATCATTGTTCTCTGGTCTCCAGAAGTAATTAAAACTGGGAAATAGGATTGCAAATAAGCCTTTTGATGTGATATCAGCAAAGCTACTGTAACCAAAGGATGATGGGCTGAACCATGCCTTTCACATGATCTGATTGAGAATGTGTTTTACAGACACAATTGTACGGTGAAACTTACTTTTAAATAAATTATAGATTTTATGCAGTAGAATAGACTTATTTTACAGAAAGGCATGTATTATTTTACAAACGTCAATCAATGATGGCTTAAAAGTGACTCATAAAAGTGATTTCACATGAATAGGTATTTTGCATATTATGCAAGAAGGAACAAAACAAAACAAGTAAGGTAATGTATGAAATTACATCAAGTATTTCTCCTCTGTTTTATATAAAGGATCTTTTAGTAAATGACACATAGGGGATTTGGAAGCATTGCATTTCTTCTAATCAGCCAGTGCTGAAATGAGAAGAAATTCTCTAATGTTTTGTGTTGAGGCTTACACAAATTATAGATAGTGCCTTAATATGCTGCTTTTCCTTTTGGGGGATACAAAGCAGCTTATCCAAACAATGAAGAATGCTACATCCCAGCTGTGCTTCCATTGTACACTCAGGAACTTTCTGCCCTGTACCTGCTGGTGAGGACTAAAAGGTATCCACGCTGCTGCAAGATGTTTTCTCTTTTGGGAAGGCGGTAGGGATACTGCACATTTATATTTTAATACTTTCTGTGATCATGGAATTACATATTGCCATATTACACACAGCCCATGGGGGAGAGTTAAGGTTATGGTTCCAACCCTAAATCTTGCATTTCCTGGCTAGTGAGCAATTAACTTATAATGTTACTTGATACCTTTGGGCTGATCCTGTCACTGCTAAAGGAAACAGCAAACTCGCACTTGTTTCAAAAATTGAAACCCTTGTACGTAATACATATAATTGTATTTCATACCTTACATAATGTTTTTGTGCTTTTCTAGGCAGTTCAAAGATATATTTTTTTAATTTACCTCTGTTTATGTTTAGCATGATATGCCATTTAATGAGGAAGCACAGATTTAGCCACATCATTAATGAACAAATTAAATGTCAATTAGTGCTGACATTATAATGTCAGAATTCTAATCCACAACAGAATTTTGGTTCAGCATAGTAATCCATGCTTATTTACTTCTTATTTGTGATGTTAATATTTATCTTTTAATTAAATAGTAAATAAGATAAACTTTTAGAGAAAATATTCTATACATCATGGAAGAGTTTAGGGTCTCTGTAAGGTCGTTTCATTGAAAATGTCAGATTTTGCAAGTATGGGCTCAGCAGTATTTTTGGTGTTATTGCCATAAATGCCCTGGATTTCCTTGGAAATTAAATAAAATCAACACAGTTTCTCACCAGTCTCCCTTAGGTATATACAAAAATGGTCACTTCTGTATAACCCTTTTGGTGTTTATTTGTAGATTGTAATACCTTTGTAAACTTCCAATTTGCCAATATTTCCATTAAGGCAAAGTACTAGCATTAATATCAGCATCTGACTGAAGGGGACAGAAAAATCCATTCTTTATTATAATAATGCAATTTTTTTTTAAAAAGAGACAAACGGCACACTGTTTACAAATCATTAGCCCTAAATTTACTGCTCTTTTAAACAAGAAAGCTAGACCTCCAAACACTGAAGAGTAATTATATATCAAAAAACTGAAACCTGTTTGCTGATATTTAATAATTGAATTGCAAACTGATGATTCTGATATTTGTGATTTTTTTTCCTGACTTTCTTTAAGTCTAAATTCCCTCCTGAAGCTCTAAAAATGTCAGGTTCCTGCCTGTTCATTAATTATTCACATTAACTATATTTCATGAATGCAACAAAGAGAAAAATATTATTAGTTTAGCTTAAATATCTAGATATACTTCACGGATATCATAATGTTCACATTCCTGTACTTAAACATATGCATAAGTAACTCGCTAAATTAGTATCCAATAAACAAGAGTGTGTGTCTGTAAAGAAACTGGAATGGTGAAAAGTAGGGGAAAAAAAAAGATACTCTAATTTCTCTTAAATGTTCAGGTAGGGAAATAGCACTTACTGATCTGATCTAACCCATATGATTCAATCGATAATTCCATGTTGAAGTATGACAGAATGTTTCAAAATCTGCCAGCTATTGATAACTCTCCAGGGCTCATATTCCAAACTGAACAACCTGACTCTGTTTTAAATCAGCATACAGCTTTTTCCTTTCCATTATTTAAATGGGCTTTGGAATAAGCATTTCTAGAAGGAGAGACAAAGTGAGCAAAGCTCACTCTCCTAGGCAAACAGAAAATGGCTGCCTTTCCTTATAAACACAATTTTACTTTGTAACATGTTGCGTTCTATGACCATGGAGATATGGAGGAGGCTTTGGCATATGCATGGTTTATTTTTTTAATTTTTCAGCAAGTATCTCTTTTAAAAGGCTTCCTGCAGAAACACAAAGTACGTTTCCCTCATCTAAAGAGAACGAGTTCATTGTGTTGATATCACCTCAGCATTTCCAATTTTCATAACCACAGTTATGGCACAAACTTCCATATTGTTTTTGGGCAGGTATCAGGGAAACACATTGAAACAATTAACAGATTAAATTAAAGCAGAGCTAATGTATCGGGAAAAACAATTCCCTCAATCTTTATTATGACTTGAGATATACAAGAAGTCAAGTCAAGTTTGCACAATAGTTCTCTGTTAAGCATGCAGACTAAGAACTGGATTTGAAGACTTTGGGGTGTGTAAAGATGACATTGAGTTGGACAGGCAAAATGTTAAGTACCAAACACATTCATTAAGCACGTAAATGCTTAAAAATAAATAATAATCTCAAGAGTGTATGTGGATCCAGTTCTAGGAGACATCCAGTGGAATCTATTGAGTTGGAATAAGAGGAACATTTAATTAATCTGTGGCCTGTCTAGATTTAGCTTTCAATTAGAAAAGCACCACACTGGGAGCTGACAAAGGAAATGAGGTATTGAGGTCTTATCAACAGAGATATTTATCACAGTATTTTCTGTATGGGACTCTGATCCCAAAATGTGTCCCCAGAAACATGTTTTTCTTTTTTCATTAGCTATGTCAGCTTTTCGCTTGTTTGGTATTTTGCTTAAAATATATTTATGTTTGCCTTGTTAAATATGTTTTTTTCAGTTATTTTTTCATGCAAAAATATTTCAAACCTCAACATCTCTAGTGCTGGTATACCTGGGCAAACAACAGCAGTTTGGATGACCTAAAATGCAGATGTTTACCACAGCAAAAAAATCAGTCTGAGAAACAAACACGCTCTATTTACATCAGGATATGCTATGTCATGTTTGTTTAATTTAAGATCATTCTTAGTTATTTGAGATACAGATGTTAGTTTATTACAGTGTGTTATGAATGAGAAGCAATAACAAGAAAGTCATGAATATTAATCTTGTGTCTAACGCAGATGCTACTACTTTGGCAAATATCTTTAAAGCTGGTAGCTAAAAAGAAGTTTATATTTTGAGAATTGTAGTCCGAAGACAGATCGAGACATGTATGTAGTATGTATCAGGGACCAGCTGCACTGGGAATTAATTGTAGCTGATTGGTTGTGACTATATCATGATCTGACCTCCATTTCAAGTAAACCCCAATAATATAATTTCTTACTGCTCCATATTTCCAAGTAGTGAAAGGGAATGCATTGTATTTCTCAAGTGGTGATAATTTAAAGAGAGTTAACATTCATAAAGCATTTGGAAGAATTGGTATAGTTTGAAATTATATATACAGATGAATGAACTAAGAGCTGAGCTTGCCACTATGTAATTGATATATATCTTTGTAATGACCCTTTCATTTAGCAAATGAAAAATTTCACTTTATTTGGTGTAATAGTTTAAATGAATATTGCATCATAACTTGTAATTTTGATGTTACGGTCAATAAATTATATCATTTTTGATGAGTACTTCTGTTCACAGTGTTAAAAAAATGTATTTGTTGATCTGCGTTCTGCTGTTACTGATGGCAATGACCAGAGCTGCAGATTATGCAATGAGCATAGTGCAGAGAATGTCCCTCAGAGAGCAATGTAAGCCTTGTTATGATAAAGACAGCTAGAGCTATTTCAATAATAGCAAATAAGTGAAGGAAAAACACAGAATATGAAAGTGTTAATTCACTTAATTCAAGAAGTATTTGGCTGTAAGTCATGCGTTCATTCAACAGGTATGACCATGCTTCGTGAGTGCTCAGACAATGAATCCAACTGCTTTTCCAGCAGAGAAGACAGAAGATGGCTTTTAGGTTATCAAGCTTAAGGTCAAGTGCTTTAACAACATAAGTAGCTGGTATGTATTTTAAGTGGTTGTTTCTGGGTGTTTTGCTTTAACAAAGAGAAAAAGGGAGGAAGGGCTGAATATAAATCAACCCTTCTTTCATCTGCTGTGAATGGTTATACAGAGACAAATGACATTTTCTACGTTCCCTAAGAGCACTTCTATTCATAAGGACCCTGAACCTGTAACTCTCTGACATCTAAAATGTCTCCTTTAAAATTTTTTTGTTGTTCCTAGCCAAGTACAATACTACTCATTTACCATTTTAAATTATATCTTATTATTTTCAGAAGCCCACCATGTTTCCATCTGGATTTTTGCTCCATTTCAACGGTTGACCTAGAGTTTCAAAAAGGTGACCTCCTCTCCTTTAATAAGTGTACTTTGGTACGTGTGAAAAATACTCGACATAACTAAGCTGTTCTGTTCAGTTCCCTAGGTACATTATTCTACTTCTGCTTTGGGATAGTATAAATATAATATGTGGTGAACTAACTGGAGGTACTGTATTAATTGAAAACAATCCTATATAAAATACATGCATTTTCTGTCTGTAGTCAAATAAGGGGAATGGTATTTCCTATGACTGTATTGAATTTCTTCAAAGGGTCATGCTTGTGTTTAAACCTTACCACAAAACCATACAATCCACACCTTCTTAGTTACATATAAAAACACTTCAGATATAACAAGTCCTGACTGAGTATTTACTTAGCTTTAAAAACAAAAACCTGTAAGACTGTAATTCTTATTAGATACCAGATGCTTTTATTTCCTATGGAGACCAAAGTTTTCTTTTGTTCTTGTAATAGGATCATCTTTAAAAGGACTTTTTTCTTTTAGGAAAAAATACAAACCCTCAAATTTACAGTGATTTGTCCCAGAAATCTTTGGGTTTCTTCTTATTATAGTATTCCTTAAAATACTTGCTCATTGTTTATTGTAAGGAAAAGAACTCCACAGTTTTAAGCTTTATTTTATTCTCATTTGATGGAAATTATTTTCTATATTAAATAAAGGCCTATTTAAATAAGTTTAATGTCTCTCACAAGCCTGACTGATGAGTGGATGAAGTTAGAGAATCATCCTGCTCTTTTGTTTCTTCTGGTTGTTTTTCTGCTGTCTCAGTTCTCCAAGCTAGTTCACCAAGCAGCTGCACAAATTCACATCAGAGCTAAAGACAATGATGTGATAGAAACAAAAGACCCAGACCCACAGAAGGGAGAGCGGGATCTGCTTTAGACAGTGCTGGGATTTATCATTTATCACATCAGCTCTGGCTGGGATTCACAGAACAACTCAAACCGGTCAAAAATTAAGGCTGATAAGTTCCTGTCCTGCTTGTGCTGATGCTGGGATGATGTGCCAAAATTAAGAACCATTTCAGAGAGCTGAGCTGGCTGCAACCACCTCTTGATGCCTCAATTCTTGCTAGCTCCCTGTAATCTCATGTTATACAATGGAACATTTTTGGTTTGCATAAAGGCAAGATTGCATCTTTATCTCATTAAGAAAGGAAAATTAAGTAATCTAATTAGANAAAAGGCTAGTTTGCTTCAAAGACTAGATGGACTAAAATTCAAATAAGTTGCCACACATATTTTGTGTTTAGGCATGGATATGGCAGGGAAACCTGTGGCTCCTTATAGCAACATCAGAACTTTCATTGACTTTAAGGAAAAGGGTTTCACTTCAAATTACTTATTCTTCCACCAGTGTCTCTAGCTGGGGAGTGTAAGAAGGAACACACACAGAATTTTAAACTTGTTTCTAAATTCAGCAATATGATAAAAAAAATGCACCGTGTCTGGTTCATGCAAATTTTACAGAAGCACTTTAAAATTGACCCCTTTTCTGGGAAAGCCTCCCCCGCTCCCCTCCCCCCAGTTTTCTTCAGATTTCATCACAGGGAATTAAAATGTTCTGAGAATTGTGTTAACATTATGAACTTCTAGTGTCAACAGTTTTTCCAAGAGTGATATGACATTACAGTTCCTGCTTTTTATTGCTATAGGTAAAAGCTGGGGGCATTTTACGGTTATTTTGGGATTGTACAGTATCATGGAATGCAGCCCCACTATTTTTATTTTAATATATATATAAATATTACATGGAGAGACCCTAAAGGTAAAGAAGATTGAAATCAAATAGTGGTCTAATACTCATTGGCATGCCTGTCAGTAGACAGATAGGGTGTGTAATTTTTGTTACCTACAAATGGGATTTCAAATGCAGGGGAAGGCAACTTTCCTTTAATCATGTTGTTCTTGCAGCTCACAGAAAAGGCTTCTATCAGGCACCCAGACTAGCACAGGTGATTTTAGCTAAGGAAGATTCAACATCAAGAGCTGAGTGCAGCTGTGAAATAAGGAGTGATACAAGTTACCTATGCAGTAAATGTGTTAGTTTGTATAAATTCCTCTTTGACAGGAAAAAATCATGGGCAATGGAGAACTGAATATAAAGATATTTTTAAAAAAAACATAGTCTGTCTTGTCTTATACGTTCCTGCTATTTTTCCCCTGCCAAAAGATCATAGTTCTGTTTCTTCAGAGGATAATTTGCACCTACCTATATACTTGTTCCCACTTTAAAAGTTATTGTCATAAAAAACATTGCTTGCTTAGTGTGTTACTTAAATATCCTCCATTGACTAATTGCCAGTAGGGGCAGACATAGTAGCTACAAAACTCCTTCATAGCTATATTAACCCTTAATGAGGAGGGTATTTATTGATGGGGAGCTGATCATGGGTGAGAAAGCAGAACTCCAGTGCCTTGTTCACTAGTATTTCTCCACACCTGCCAGCAAAGCCGATAAAGAAGAGCCTAAAGGGAATCTATAGATAAATGTAATCAGTTGTTTGCAGTTATTTTACAGGTTGACTTCTGATAATACACTATTTGCTTTATTTATGTCCAACCCCTGGTGTGTTTTTCTCCAATTTGATGAATCAGGAGAGACTTGCAGATGAAGGAAACTTCCTATGTACTGCAAACAGTGCTACAAAACCTCTTCTAGAAGAAATGAGGCAGAAAAATACCCCTTTTTTTTTCTTTTTGTCATCGTTCTGCACATACAGCATTCTTTGCAAAACTTCACTAGAAAAATACATTGAAACCTAAAATACATGAGAAGGTGTATCTACATTAGAATTTTAGTTTGGACAAGAAATGAGAGTTTTTAAGCAAATCTCTTGATTGTCCTCACTTACCTATGCTTTCGTTCACATCTTGGGGCATTTGAATTGGATTCCTTTTTGATGAAACTAGACTAGAAGGTGTGCTCTGGGAGGACTCCAGATGTACTCCACCTGTCAGCAAGCATTCAGTCCATGCCATCAGATGAATCCTACTCCAAAGTAAAACTTCCCCAAAATACGTATATGTATGACAGGACCCCAACACCAACATATTTTGTTCCATAAATGCACTCAGGCTATGCTGCTTGCAAAGGTAGAATAGCCTCTGTACTGTAACAAGATACTGTAAAATAACAAGATATAACTTTGTTCATGGCCTAGATTTATGCTCACAAAAAATGACATTGATTCATTGTCTAACTAGGCTACCTTAGCTGCAATCATAATTTTAATTGCATGGTAGACTTGTATTGCATGTTGCTGTTTGGCTAAATGGATCTAGAAAACCCTGCTGTACTAAGGTATCGCTTAACATAGTGGTCAAAGATAGACTGAAAGGCAATGGAAATAAACTTCGGAGCAAATGAGATTGCATTCATCTCTCTTTACTTTCTAATTTTTTTTAGCTCATTAACAGAGTTCTGAGTTTATTCAACTGTGCAAATGGGAGTTTCTGAGGCACAGAAGTACTGAGTTTTAGAAAAAGTTCAGGTGAAATAACAGAATGAAATTTTATTTTGGGGACTCGTGCAGACTTTTATCCACTCTCTCTGTAAGTCTGTCAGTCTGAGAAAAATAATTTCTCATGTAGGAAACAGAATGATGTATAAGAGATGTTTTGTGAATTTCTTGTTTACTCACTACAACTCCTACTTGGACTTATGCATACTTGCGAGGTTGTCTGTACTCGCTTGGCAACTTCGTCACTTTAGCATATGGAAATGGAGGCACAATAATGTTGACACATACAGATATTCAGAAATCTTTAAAAAGATACTAGAACTAAGTCTCTGTTAGGGTTTGTACTTCCTTGTTCCCATAAACTAGATGTATGCCCTAAGAGAACTGTCCATGCATCCAAGGAGAAAGGAAATAACTTGAAGAAGAGAAAAAGCGTACTTTGAAAATAGACTGTGCCTCAGACAGATTTATTGGATGGGATTATATTCACAACAAGTAGTACAAATAGGTTAATTTGTTTTTATCTGTAAGTCAGCTAACTGCATGTGAAGTAGGTAGTCTGAGTTGAAGGAGACAAAAAATAGTGTTAATTAAATTTTTAGTGGCTATCTCACCCCAGTTGAACTTCTCAACAGAGTTTGTTAAACTTCGAATGAGCAATACATGTGCTTTGAGGTTTACAAACAATTAAAGTGCTAGATATGGAACTAGTGAGATGAAATGTACTGTATTAATGATCATATCAATTGGCAATTCATAATTACTTACATTTCTATTTTTGCCCAATATTTGTAACCATATAATTAACTCAGTTTAAAGGATTCAAATAACTGGGAACTGACATGGGAAAGTGAGTCTAGGAAATGGGTTCAAACAATTCTTAATTAGTTTTTGTCAGTAATTATTAACTATGAGATTTCAACAGATACACTGCCAAACTTTTTTTTAAGGATTAACTGATTAGTATCTTGATAATTTGTTTCTGAAGTCCTTCTTACTCTCCATGTGATGCAAAAGGCAATTTAACGCTTTTTGAATAACTAATTTTAAAATTAAGCAGGCAACTTCACCCTAATAGCTCTTCTAAGAAGATGAAGTTTTTTTACTAAGAATTGTGGTCTTCTTGAAGCTCAGCGCTACAATTATTTGATAGTCTCTAAGGCTTCTAAATTGTGATGCTACAGCAAAAACATATGACCATTTGTCTGACATGTTACATGTAGGGCTTTTGCATATGTGACTAAGAGGCACACATACACTCAGAAAGAGTGAGTATCTGAGAGCGTTAGGAAAAGAGAGAGTGAGATTGTGTGTGTGAAAGAGCTCCACTTTCCTATATGAGTAAAGTGAAGAAAATTATATCTGTCCTTTAGTTTTGTGGTGAGCGGACTCAAGGTCCCCAGGTTTGGACCTACTCCCTTTCCTTCCTTTCTTCTTTTCTTCTATTTCTCACTCTCTGACTTGCTATGTGAAGACCCCATATGTACATGAACCAGTTACATTGATTCTCACAGAGTATTTTAAATTTAAATGTGTTGACAAAAAGAGGAACTTAACTTAAAAGCTCTGCTTGGGGCATCAGGGCAGAGAATAAAAATTTACTTTTAATCCTGGGCTGAGTCAGATGTGGGGTAGATGGCTTCTCCAGGTAACAAAAGTGTAAGAAAAAAATTCCATACGCAATGGAACTAAAGAAATCAGAAATTATTTAAATAGCATTAATTTCAGTTGCACTACCCTGTTCTTAAAATAGAAGTTACGTATAAATGAATCTGCTCTTTTTTTTTTTTTTTTTTTTTTGATTGCTGCATGACATAGGGATGAATTTTTTTTCTCTATTTTTTTTTCCTCTACCTTGACTGTTTCTGCCTTCTGGGGAGCTGTCCATTATCTTGTTTTTCACTGAAAATGAAAAACACACTACACAGTAGTGCTGTTTTCTGAGAGGAAAGTTTTCTGCTCCCCCATGTTGACAAAAGAATGAGTCTGGAGCATCTAGACTTTGCCTTGGACTTTGTTGCAGAGTGCTCTGCTAGGAAGGTATCCCAGGAGCAAAGGTCTTGCTTGCTTATTGTGCTATAAAGCTACTACCGCCTCTGCTAAAACAGCTCTGAAAACTGATGAAGTGAGGTTCTTGCAGATTTGCATGCCATGCTTAGTCAGCATTAAGACTGGAAGAGAGGTTTTTCCCATGATGTAGATGTACGTGCTTTGGCAGCTTCTGGCATGTCCAAGTGTAAGCTAGGACTACAACCTGTCAGCCTTACCGGCTTTAACAGGATGTCTCCTCTTCAGTATTCTTTTCTGTCAGACAGTACCGCTCTCTGCAGGCATCCACTTTGTCCAGTTTGGCTGCAGTTGGCCAGAAGTATTTCAATTGCATGCGTGAACACACACACTTTGAAACAGCAGGAAAGCAGAAAGCTTATTTCCTCAAGCACAAGCTAAAAAACAATGACTAGAAGTGAAATCAAAACAACTTATATTAAGAAGATGCACATTTTTAACCAACCGCAGGCAGGATTTAGGAGAAGATAGACTAGTCCTTCCTTGGCATTACAGGACTGTGTTGTACAAGAATAAGACTATAGTCCACACTCTCCTCACCTTAATTCTACCAAATTCTTTATTTCTTATCATCAGAAGTCTCCTGAGTGTAATGAATAGATTATTTAATTTTCATATTGACATTACATTATAGAAAAAATGTAGAATCAAGTAAACACTAAACTAAATTTTAGTTTTCTAAAAGGATGCAATTTCTGTTCTGAACAAGAAAATACAAAGCCAGTGCCTCTCAAAATTGTTGAGCTACCCTTAAAAACATCAGCAGTGTAAAACTTGCCTCAGTTTTCCACCACTTGGTTGAAGAGCGCATTGGACAAAGTTCATTAGGGACGAAGGCAGTATTCTCTGGTTATGGAGGGTTCTGTGAAGATGCTGTGGTTGGGGATGATTGTATTAATGGATTTTTTCTAATACTGGAGTCTGTGTGCCTTTTTCTTACACATAGAGTAGTAAAACTGAGGTGGGATTTTCATGTATTTATTAGGATTTCCACAAAAGATGTAGAAACAATAATTTTTAAGCAAAAAAACCTCTTGCAAAAAACTATTAAAAAGCTGTGAAATTTAAGTTATCAGGATGGAAATTTATTGATCTTAGACTTCAGTGCAAAAATCAAAGATCATCCTTATATTTAAATTTAGAATGGCTAATGAAAATGGCTAACTATATATGTGATTGTTATGGAGGCTTGCATAATCAAATTCAACAGGTGTTGAAAGTCAGATTTATTGATAACATTAGTGAATGACAGGCTCAATGATGTAAGGGGAAATAGTACTACACAGCTGACTTAAGAATTCTTAAGACTTAAAGATGATGACTCAAAATGCGCGTATCCCTCACCTAAAAGATGAGGGCTCTCAACCTCGAGGCGTTACCTAGGGCGGCGTCCCGCCCCAAGGGGAGAGTCCCCGACTGCAGACCCGCTGCTCCGAGGAGGACTGATTCCAAAATGTCCTCCAGTGGGACCCCGTTTATACCCTTGTCGAATCTGATCTGTGGTCATTTTAATCTCCATTGGCCAAAAGGTCAACACTTTGGTGTACCTGGCGCATCCTGACTGCTCAGTTCAATTTTCAACCTGCAGCCTCTAGGGTTTGTTTTTTTTTTTTCTCTCCTCCCTGCCTGGAGAAGTTTTTTTTCCTGTTGGGGTGGTTGTACCTGCCACAGCAATTATTATATCGTCCATGAGCTTCATTAACTGTTACCATGAATGTAGCTGTAATTTTTTCCTAATGAAAAGGAAAAAAAAAAAAAAAAAGATTCTACTAATGACTAGAAAGATCTCAGTTTTCAGAAAGAGGTCATGTTACAGTGACTGGACTTTTTTAGTTGAACACTTTAAATGCCTTAAAATGCCTTCATTAGCAACATTTGCATTCACTTGCCACATTTTTCATCTTTCTTTTGTTTTTAGTAACCCAGTAGATTTGATTTCTTTCAAATTCGGCTGTCAAGAAATTTAACTGAGTAGTCGAAGCTTTGTACTCAAGTCATTCATAAACTAGATATGTCATTTAAAATGGATGTTAACAATATAATTAGTTGCTTCGATAAGGGATATCAAGATTCTCTAAAAAATGCAAAGAGAACATCACAGGAATAAACAGAACATTTTACTCCCCTCACTTGTCAGTTGAACACCTTCATGAGTATTGATTAATTTAATCTACAGCATTTCCTTCACCCTTGAAAAAAGCAAAGTAAAACAAATAAGCAGAAGAAGACGAATTTACTTGGTTGTCCATTTGACAGCTGACGTGCTGAAAAAGTCAGGCACTTTGTGTACCTGTAGTGCATTTGCTATCTGTCAAATACTCGCTGTCATGTGATGCTTACATACCTGTGAATAAAAAATTTGTTACAGAAAATGTATTTCAGAAGATGCATGTACAGTGCACATTGTACAGGATGTGTCAGAGCTGAAGCCATTCCAAACATAAAGCCCCATGGTACTTCTTACCTATATTTGTTAAGCATTTGTAAGCAGGCTGCTAAAAATAGCTCTGGGGAGATGGATTTGGTATGTTTTTCAAAACATGAAAAATAAACAAGGGTACAGCATATATATACTACACCCCCGCACCCCGCCCTGATTCCTGCCTTTTTTCATGGCTATCAGAACCTGAGACTTGATGCAGTCATGCCACTTTATAATTACTGGCAATTTCTCAAAGAAATCAACACTTGGAAGCATCTATATTCTACCTCCCCCACATTTAAAAGCAGATCGAATTTTTAAAGTAATTCTTTCTTTTTTTTGCAAGAAAGCAGTTTAAAATTGCTTTTGGTAAAATTATTTTTCTACAACAATGGAATGACTATTATATAAATGTTGCCTACAGGAAGGACCAGCAACAGAGGATGTAAAACATGCCTTTGAGATGTGCCATCAGTGGAAACATGGTTAAGAAATTTGCACTATGAATAATTTACTGAGAATCAGATGTGGCATACAGTATTTTAAAAATCCATAAATAACAGCAACCTTCTTCAGCACACCTTCTTGCCAGTTGGTGGGTTTTTTCATAAACAGATTGCTGTAGAGGAAATAGCTTTCAAATATTAAAGTTCACGTAGATATAACTGGAGGGAATATAAATCTACCTGTGCTCCTGTTAGACCCTTATCCCCCAATCATCTTTCTATTAAAATGAGAAAACTAAACTAACTGCCCTCACCAGAAAGACTGTATTTGGCAGTAATTTAACAGTGACTAATGTTACACAGAACATTTAATTGTTTAGAGATAGACCAGAAGGATATTTTGGGAGAGAGGGATAAAAACTGACTTTCTTTGAAATGTTTCATCCATAAAGAAAGAGAAGACTAATCTGAAAAGGCATAATGGAAAAAGTGGGTGTTGCAATAAAGTTTATTCAGGTGGAAATGGCATTTCCTGTAGTTCAAAAACCAGAGGTAATGACTTCTCTACTCAGATTACCAAGGACAAAAATAAACGTTTTTTTCTCTTAGTCGTCGGAGAAATGGAGCACTGTGGTACTACACAGTGCAGATCTGACCTGAAGAGAGCTTTGTGCAAAAACAATCGTACAAAACTATTCAAGAGCAAGGAAGCTAATTCTGCAGTACCGCTCTGAGCCTTCCATCAAATTGTCCCTTCATCATCTGATTCAGAGTCTGCTAATGCAAACAGGGGAAGCTAGTGCCCAGTCCTTGGCCTTCTGCAGCCTCGCATCCCTTACTGGGTCCACCTTATGTAATGGCCTTGTAGGTAGCTCCATTGACTGGATCTGCTGCTGACACTGTACAGGCAGTTGTTGGAAGACTGCTCTCTGAGAAATAAATACCAGTCAGTAGCGGGACATAGCTCTGCCCAGAAATCAAATGTGAAAACGGGGGCTGAGCTATAAGGCAGCACAGATGTCACTGTGAACAGGGCAGCACAGGAGGGCTGCAAAGGAGTTGCAAATGCAACCTTTTCCCTGGCTGCTCACAGCCTCACCCTGAGCGCCCATAGCTCTTTCTAAAATGCCTGCGACTGTGCTAGGGAAGGATGCTGTATCAGCTGCCACCATTCAGTATTCTAACGCTCTCAATATGAAGAAAATGCTTTGCAGGAAGGCTCTTGTGCTCTGCTGACAAGGGACTGCAAGTAGCTCTTAGGCTTTCAGAGTGCAGAAGGTGGTTTTCTTGTGTAATTGCTGCCTTACTGTATTGCACATTAGGACTCCGACAATGTGGAAGTTCTTTGCATGCATGGAAAACTTATCTTCTTAGACATGATAATAACTCCTGAATATTGCAGAAAAAGTAAAGAATGGAAAATCCCTCTCTGATTTAATTTTCTTCGCCAGTTCCATATTTACACATGAAAAGCACACTGCTGATTTATCTTTACGTCGGAGACTCAAATTAACAAGACACTCGCTGTTTCAGACTGATTGCTGTGATGTGGCAGAAATAAATGTTGTGTTATAACCAATTTCAGGCACGCCATGAGAACACTGTGGGGTTGCTGCAGGGTGTTGGGATGAGGCTTTTCCTTATGAGTTGCCTGGCTGGTAATTGAGACTGTGTTCTTGTGACTGAGAGGTTGTGTAGATGGACTGTCCTCCAATGAGACTTCTGGGCATGGTTTTATCTAAACTCTGGGAAGTCCCAAAAGGTTCACTCAGGGAGCCTGTTCCTTTTTTTTTGTTGTCAACTTTATTCCTTTTGGCTCTCATAGATCTGTTGCCACATTAAATTTAGCATGCTTCCAGCTGTTACCCTGCAGAATTTCCATGTATTATTCAAAATACAGACTAGATATTTCAGATGTTAGTTGTTTCAAATATTTTAATATTGTTCTTTAAGAATTTACCAAAGAAAGCACAAATAATAAGAAGCTAGAGCAAGACCTAAAAAGAAGAAATCCAGGTAATGCATAAAGTCAGAATCACCACCATTCACAAGATAAATATGGAAGACAGCATGCATCCAAACCCCTTCCTCTAGTGAATAAGCTTGCTTAAAAATATCTTTTTCCCAGTATATAGAATCATAGAATCATTTAGATTGGAAAAGACCTTTAAGATCAACAAGTCCAACCATCAACCATGCCCACTAAACCATGTCATGAAGTGCCTTGTCTACATGCTTTTTGAATACCTCCAGGGATGGTGACTCGACCACTTCCCTGGGCAGCCTGTTCCAATGCCTGACAACCCTTTCAGTAAACAGATTTTTCCTAAGATCCAATCTAAACCTCCCCTGCCACAACTTGAGGCCATTTCCTCTCGTCCTATCACCACCCACCTGACAGAAGAGACCAGCACCCACCTCACTACAACCTCCTTTCAGGTAGTTGTAGAGAGCAATAAGGTCTCCCCTCAGCCTCCTTTTCTCCAGACTAAACAACTCCAGTTCCCTCAGCCACTCCTCATAACACTTGTGCTCCAGGCCCCTCACCAGCTTCGTTGCCCTTCTCTGGACAAAGTCCAAGAGACATGTGTAGCCCCAATAGACATCTCTAAATTCCAAACTTCCCTAAAACTACAGTCTCTGTCTTTCCTTCATGGCATATGTAGAAACAAAGTCCTAGCAGTTCTTCAAACAAGATTCTCATGGTGAAACATACTGTATTAAAGTGAGCTCAGGTTTTTGCTGTTTGCTGTTCCTTCTTGTACTGTTGAATGCTGGAACCAGAAAACCTGTAAGCAAAAAAGAAAGGATAAAAGGATAAAATAACTATCATATGATTGTTATTTTACAGATTCATCTATGTTAGCGTCTTATTTGATACTGATTCTTATTTGATGCTGTATAGGTTATATTCTTCTGCTTCCCTTAGGTGTTGAGTTCCCCACCCAGTCTAGAGAGACTGAATATCTGGCCACCATTTTAAGTGTGATATAAACAAAAGACATTTTGATTTCTGGTGATCCTATTGAAAAGGTTATCCTGTTTCACTCCTCCAGGGTGTGCATGCCTCCAGAGCCTCCTGTGATGCCAGGGAAAGGCAGACCTGATTTTCATCAACCGAGAGAAGGCACTTATGCAGATGATTAATGATTCCCTGCTCCAGGAGTACTGTTCACTGGTGGATGCACTCCACTAACTAACTTCACATTTCTCTGGCAGCATGATCTGTAACAAGTTAGCATTTGTATTCAGTATGCAACATTCACATTATTTTCAGTCTAAAAGAAGAAGGTGCCTTGGTCCTAGACTTAGTGAAAGTCTTTAGTTCTATTACAGTTTCAGAGAAATTTGAAGAATTTCCTTGCTTAGGGTAAAATTGAGCTTCTCTGTTCTTCTTGTAACTTAGCTATTACTCTGTGCTATATATTTTTTTTCTTTTTTTACCACTTTGAATATAATTATTTCCTTTTAACTCTCTAAATTATTTTCTATCTCTGCCTCCTTTCTTTTTCCATTTGCTATTTAAACTGTCATAATGTATGCAGAACATCCACTGAGATCCTAAATACTTGACAAGAGTCCTAGCTAGTTCTTATACTACATCCACTGCATTTCGCTGCATTTTAATCATGTCGAGGAAGACAAGATTTTTCTCTTCAGTAGGAAAACTGAAAACCTAAAAAACCCAATAAAGAATAAGACCTTCTTTGTCAAAACCTCCCACAATACTAGTTTTAAGTCTGTCAGATCTGAACTACTCAACTAGTAGTTCCCCACCAGCACATTTCTTCCCTCTCCTTTTTTCTCAGTTTAGGTAATTTTGGAGTAATTATTTTATTCCAAAATTAGAAGATAACTTTTCCTTTTAAAAGATATTGAAATATAAGTTGCACACTTTCTGCAAAGGAAATTTTATGGTTAAGATATTTTGACTGTGAGGGTTTCCCTCTGTAATGTGGTTAAAACTTCGAATATGCTTGCTGCCTTTGACAGTTTTACTATTCTTGTCCTAAAAGTTTAATAGTTTAATACTCATAATTGTTCAGAAATTGTAAAGGTGATTCTAACAAAAAAAGAAAAACACGTTATGTGTTTTTAAGGAACATGTAGGTTTCAACAAAGCTATCAAGACAACATTTTTTCTCAGCTGCAGGGTGGAAATCACAGTGCATATTGTCACACAAAAGAGAATGTGAGCACAGTATGAGAACAGAACTTGTTGATTTTGGTATTCACCTAAATTGTGCAAGGCACAAGTTTTAACCTTACAGCAAAAGTTTTAGACAACAGAACTTGATCACGGATATTCTACATCCTCTGAGCTCAGGCTGGGCTCATGGTTATTTAATGGATAAGCCTCTCTGCTGCTGAAAAGACAGAAAATTTAAGAAAAAAGAATCACAGAAAGCACTGTGGATTGGGAAAATAATTTTATATCAGTTCTGATCTCAAACCTCTTTGCTCATATAAGATTTATCTTCATAGTGTATTTTTAAGGTGATTATCAACAATGTCCAAAGAAGTGGAGCAAGGGCATGTTATTATCTTTTTATTTAGGAACACTAAAATTGTGAAGAAGATAATAGTGTATTATATATTTCCTTAGGGGAGAATCAAACATGGCATTGGGAAAACACTTTCAGAAGATAAATGAAAGGACTCTATATTTTAGTAAGTTGTCTTACAGAGTAAGGGAGAAAAAAAAATCATCACATATGACAGAATTGAAACATGAAGAACACTCTTTTGAGGATGTAGTGTTAAAGGCAGGTGACGCTGAGAAAATGGAGGCCGGTATAGTAGTCTTGAAGCTTGGTGAGGGTGCAGTCATTAGACACTAGTGGCAACAGTTTCAGGAGAGATTACAGGCTGAAAGTCACAATGAAGAGGTTTGTGAGGAAAGACTGTTTTCAGTCAGCAGAAACAAATATGCTTGCTGACTCTTGGCATGCAAATTGTGTTTTGCTTTCTTTTTATCTCCTAGCAGAAATAAGGCTGGTTTTTACTAACTTGAATTCTGAATTATTTTGTGATAACAAGTTACTTCATGCCTACTTCTCAGATTTTGTTCCATTTCATACTTTTTTTCTCTTTCTGAACCCTGAATAAAAGAGACAGTAACAATTGCAAATGTAAGGTTCCAAACAATAGAGATTAAGATTTTAATATTTAAATTACATTCTAATGGTTTGAATGTTTCTGTAATGTTCAATATGCGCTGGATCCAGTGACAGAAGAATTCTTCATAACCTTATTTTATTTAATGGAGATGAAATAATTAAATTTTTATACTAAAATGACAGCTGGAGTGAGGTAAAATGCAGGAAAAATAACAAGACTTTGTATTGTGAATTAAGTGAAATGAATATATGTACAGCTACACACCCATACACAACAATCTGGAAATTTTACAGAATTGTTTTCCTCATGGTATTTGTAGGATTTTCCCTCAAAAGAAACATCCACTGGACACAGTGCTTTGTGAGCAGAGTTCAAATTCTTCTAACATTTATGCAGAATTCAAAAGCAGCCAGGGGGCCTCGGGATCCCCTTACTTGAGATACCTTATTCATGAAAATTAGAAATGGCTGTTTGGCTTAGGGCTTTTGAGAGCTCTTTAAAAAAAGGCATAAAAATTAAAGAGAAATACCATTCAAAGGAAAGCATTCTTGCTTAATGCTAAACAGATACTCAGCATGCCAGATTTAATGCAAACACTAGTAAGAATGCCAAAATACAGAAACTGCACAGTATAAATGCTTCTGCATAAAATAATAAATAAAAGATTTTAAGAAGATAAATATTCATTTTAGTCCTTGTGTTGTATGCAATAGGGAGAGAGGAGATGTAAGCATCAGCATCATTGTTTTCACAGGTGTGTGCAAGCACTGGACAAGGAGCAAAGTATTGAGTAGGCACAGTAGATGTTATTCAGACTTCTGGGCTCATTTCTGGTTAGCACAGGGGGGATGAGGGTAATCGGTGTGCCTGGAGAGAGGTTGACTCAAGTATCATTCTGAACTGTCAGCAAGGTCTAAACTCTGCTCTCTCATCTTTAGCCTTAACATCTGTCACTAGATGGGAACAAGCTGACATTTATGTAGCAGTGCTTTCCCACTAATGCAGCCTCAAGCTTTGCTGTACCCCCTTTGCAGCTCATCTGTTTTTATCTTGTGCTTATACAAGCAACACTCAGCACCTCCGATGTGTAGGATTAAACCCTTAAAGCTGGCAGATTATATTTGTAAAATATAACTTCCGCAAAGCAGGATATTTGGTCTGTGGCAAGCTTATCCC
>VYZV01038601.1:7537-43030 GCA_013401275.1 Pandion haliaetus | reverse complement strand
GCTCCCTACAACTACCTGAAAGGAGGTTGTAGTGAGGTGGGGGTCTGCCTCTTCTCCCAAGTAACAAGCGACAGGACAAGAGGAAATGGCCTGAAGTTGCACCAGGGGAGGTTTAGATTGGATATTAGGAAAAATTTCTTCATTGAAAGGGTTGTCAAGCACTGGAACAGGCTGCCCAGGGAGTTGAGTCACCATCCCTGGAGGTATCTAAAACACGTGTAGACGTGGTGCTTAGGGACATGGTTTAGTGGTGGACTTGGCAGTGGTAGGTTAATGGTTGGACTTCATGAGCTTAAAGGTTCTTTCCAACCTAAATGATTCTATGATTCTAAGTCTTAAAAACAAAATAAAGAATATTCTCATTTAAGTAATAATATTCTCTACTTCATGTTCTGCAGGTTTCTAGAATCTTAGGAGGATACTTTTCCCAAATATGGATTTTGAGATTAAAAGATCGATTGTTTTAAATCATGTAGAGCTAGAGGTAATACAAGACTTGGACATAACAGATGTAGCCAATGCATAGTCAAACAATCTATGAAGTTATCATTCTATGTTACTTCCTGTCCTTCACCTGGAATTTATTCCCTCAGTGGTAAACAAATTAGCCTGCTTTACTTTGCTGCTACCCGGTTTCAGTGCAGTGGTCTAATCGGGTGTTGTCTCAGCCAGCAGGACAGTCATTACATCTAAATAAATCCTCATTCCAAAACTACAATCCCCAACACTCTCCCTCAGCTCTGGTGCCTAAGCTCAGCAGGCACTTCCCTGTTTCACTCTGAACTTCATTAAGGTCTCCAGCTTTCCCATAGAGCCAGAACTACCTCAATGTTAGTATCTTAAGCTGAACCAGTATCCAGAAACTGTAAGTAGTGTCCACTAAACTAAATTAGGCATCAGTACTTAAGTTAGTCACTCTCCTTGATAACTGATGGAGATCTAGTCAACATATTCAATAGCTCTTAAGGCAGATTCATTCTAAAGTAGGTATCTAAAATTGAATTGCACCTTAAAAATAACTACTTTTTCCTTGGACCAAAACCAGAGTCTATTGTTGCTACCTCATGTATTGACATTTACACAGACATCTAAAGTTAGTGAGATAAACTTATTACCCTGTTTCTCCACATTAATCCACATGCCAGGCTAGGTCTGGCAGATACTATCACAGTAAACTGAACATTAGCAGAAATGGGCATATGAAAAACCAGCCACCTTGTCTTTTTAAAAGTGGCTGAAGGAATAGGCCCATCTCCAGTAACATCTCTGTGACTAGAACATTTTGCCCGTAAGTGGAAAATGATTTTGAGGAAGGTCACAAATGTGAACTTTTTAGTTCAAAAGTGGAACCTCTAACCTCTTGGCTATTACATCATGTACTGGCATCTCTGCCATGTCAAATAAAATAAGGAAAATTTATTTAGTTTTTGAAAGATTTGTTACAGATGCCTGCCTAGAGGAGCAGATTCCAAGTACTAGATTGTAAGTACTATGATCCTTGTACTTAATTCAATTTATTGTCTTGCTCTAGGAACCTCTCTGTTCAGTGTGAATAGTTTCTTAGATTGCAAATCTGAGATATCCACTTATTCCTAGTCATTATACTTTTTCTTTCTTTTTTTTAAATATGAGATGATGGATAGCAAGTGAGCTTTAACAAAAAACGAGGCTATAAATCATACTTTGAAATATGAAGAAAGTCTTACAGTGGTTTTTCTGTTCAAAATACTGAAATCTTATAAACACTTCCTTTACAGTATGGAGTGTATACCTATACTATCAGAGTCCTGTTGCATACACTTAAAGACCATAATATTTTGTGGGTTTAAGTTGGACAATGCATTTAGAAAACATTACCTGTTCCTTTTGCATCTTCTGTTTTCTAAAACCTTAAATAACTGACACAACAACCTAAGACCCTGCACGTACTGAATGTTAGTGAGACATGAGAAAAAGAACAGGAATAACTCAAAGACACAGCCAGCTGTGGAACTTACCTCTCAGTCAAAGAATCAAAGGTCTCTTCCGAGAGCAATTACTCCTATGGAAAAGCAGTGCAAAGAGAAGGATTTAAGAATAGCTTCTAACCAGTTATTTATTACATGATCTATTTTGCAAATTAACTGTCCCATGCTTTAAGACAGTCTGAAGGTGTGGTACGATAACTCGGCCATGATTTTCAGGTTCTTCCCCAAAATGATGAACAAGTGAGATTCTTTTTGCCTTCCAAGTGATAATTACATAATCTCAATTTAGTCTAGCTAGTTTGAGTGAAGTCTTGCTGTTTCTTCTTTTCTCAGAGAAATTAAAATCTTTTTTTCTGTGATAACAGTGAAAATTGCTTAGAAATTGGTCATGTTCATTGATTATTTCAATTGATTTCTGTACGGACACTCTAGTTCTGCTGCCTTCCAATGCAATCAAAAGGAATATACCAAAATGATAATCACAGCATTGGCAGACAATCTCACTCCTTTCTTGAGTCCATAAACTAGTACGTCCTTTGTATGCCAGCTTAAATATCCTCCCCATCATTCTCAGGTAGCTTTGTCATAATTAAAAGAACAACGTAGAACAGTCTTGAAACTCCCTTCTTTCTTTCTCCCAAATGCTTCTTCCAGATTTCTTCTGTCCTATTCCTTAAATATGGATCAACAGAGTCCCCTTGCCCAGTGTTGTAATGACAGTGCAAGCATTAATACATAATAAAAAACTTGTCTTCATAGAAGAAGAAAGTTAAAAAGAGATACCAGGTTGAATTTAATATTCAGTTCCTGAAGATACATGCTGTATGAAAATAATACATTATATGAGAGACCAGTTAAGTCAAGACCTGTGAATCTGCCCACTGTTTTATCTGTGCCCATGTATATATTGGGCAAAAAATTACCAGGATTAAGTCAAGAATTAGCTACTGTGCAACAGATGTTAACTAAACAAACTTAACTAGAATCTGTTCCTAGATACAGGATAATATTTTCTGTTTTGATTCAGCTGGACAAAGTTCATCCCACTGCAGAAAAAGAAAAAAGACTAAATATACTCTGATCATTCTGAGAGTCAGAGATTCAATTTTTTTCAAATTATCTATGTGTTTATAAATTATACATACACAAACCAAAAGAATCGTAACAAAAAATACTGAGAGATGCAGAGTGGAGTACTCTGCAGACAAACCCTTAAAACCAAAATGAGTTTGTAGTTACATGCCTGGTTGAGGAAATAGCTGTGAGAGAGAAAAGGTGGGGATTTTAGGTGAGCTAAAAAATAATAGAATTATTTATTTAAAATCTCAGAACTTTTAAGATACATTGATACTTTTTATTTGCATTCTGATATCACATTAACATTCAGCTGAGTGTTACTTTCAAAAGCCCAAGGGTAGGTGCTTAGATTTTTAAGAAAAGCCAAGGTTCTCAAGTATTTGATTTCACAACCTGATGGTGCGAAAATATTCAAGATCTGCAATAAAATCTTGACTCATGTACAGCCTCTGATTGATAGCAGCACCTTTTTTCATACTGCCCAAGGACCATACTTCGCTGTTTTCTGAAGCTGAACAGGTACACCTAGTAAGAAGTATACTAAGTCATGAGTGTTTCAGTCATGTTAAGAACCTAAGCTGTAGAAGCAGAATCTATTTTCCAATTTTTACAGTGTAAAAGATTATGTATGAATGTTAATAAAAAGAAGTAATGGGAATTAAAGAACATGTTAGCATTCTTTCCAAATCACAGAATAACTAAGAGGCCTCAGCACAAAAAAACCTACTTCAATGAATAAGAACAGTCTTGCATGGCAGATCAGTATCCTGCCTCCAGAGTGGTAAGAGCCAAACACTTCTGATAAATGCATGAAACCAATCCCAAGTCAGATTTCCTCCATTTGTTATAGGTTTTCTATTTCCCTAACGTATGAAGGTTTAGACCTCCTGAAGTTTTTATGTTCTTCCTAACAATAGTAGCTATTTTTACTGTCCACATAAATGCTTAATCCTTTTACTCTTCATTCTTAGTCTGATGTGCTACAGCACAGGTCCAATTGTCAAGTGTACTGTATAAGGAACTACTCCTTAGATTTAAAAAATACATAAAACAGTTTAAATGTGTTATTCAATTCAACACAACATCCTCTTGTTCTTGTATTACAACTTAAGTTAAAAGATGCCCTTTCTTGATCTTTTCTACTTTCTTTTATAACTCCCTGTACATTCTGATTTATCACCTTTCTAAGCTGCCTTAATTATTTTTTCCATATAGCTTTTCCAGACATATATGTTTCTTGTCTCAGAGTCCCTCTGTGACTGTTAAATCTTTCTCAGATATGATGAACCTAACCTGAAATACCATAATCAATTCTAGAACACTGATTTATTCCAGTAACATTCTAACTTTTTGGGTATTATTTTTTACCCAATTTCCTCAGTGAAGACTTTCACTAAGCTATCCACATATGGTAAACAGGTCGTTTTCCCAGTTGATCACAATTAATTTAGGTTCAATACTGAAGAGTATATTGTTCCAAGTATTCCTGACAGTGTAAATTACATTGCTGTCATCAACAACGAATTTTATGTGTCATGGTGTTACCAGTTCACCTAACCACAGAAGAGCTCTCAGAATTTTCTAGCAGTCTTCTTTAGTGTTAACATAAATTACTATATCTCACAAGAAAATTTTGATTCTCTATGTTATTTCTCATTTCCAAATTACAATGAACATATTAAATAACATCAGACCTAGGATCTATCCTTGGAGAATCCAAGCTGTGACAACCTGAATGAAGGAGATTTTTAGAAATTATGTGTGTGATTTTAAATGTCTCACTGAGACGCATAGTGAAATCCCTCATCCCATGAGAAAGAGACTAAAGAAAAATTGACTTACTCTAAAACAAATGAGAGAGAGTAGTTACACAACCACTGTCAGAGCAATAATAGCAGGACAGTTCTCACACAGAAGTCAAAGATGGTCTGCCTCGGGAAGAAAGACATTTTAAAGACTAGTAAAAAATTAAAGACAATCCTAAATTTTTAGCCAGCTGTGTCAACTACATGTCTTAAAATGAATGCCTCTTTTTGCCAGTTTCACAGGGACATCAGGTGAGAGGGACATTCTGAATGATCCGATTCAGTCCCCTCCCCCGTCACAGCCACCACATCACATTAATCCCACCAGATTACCTATCACACTGTGTCTTAAAAACAGTTAGGTATTTTGTTCCCCCTTCTCCTGTTAAAAAGCTGTTCCACAAGCTGATTGCTCAGGCAGCCAGGGACCTTTTTTAATTTTTAGTCCAGTTTACTGTATTCATGTCATGTTCGAACATTTGTCAACTACTTTCTTTTCTGGCATGTTTCAAAAGATACTATTTACAGTAAATATTTATACTATACAATAAATATTTACTATAGTCTACACATACTATATAGTATTTTATATATACACACACTATATATATTTACATATATAGAATCAGAATATATTTAGAATCATAGAATGGTTTGGGTTGGAAGGGACCTGGAAGATCATCTAGTCCCAAGTCCCCTGCCATGGGCAGGGACACCTTCCACTAGACCAGGTTGCTCAAAGCCCCATCCAACCTGGCCTTGAACACTTCCAGGGATGGGGCAACCACAACATCTCTGGGCAACCTGTTCCAGTGCCTCACCACCCTCACAGTGAAGAGCTTCTTCCTTACATCTAATCTAAATCTACCTTCTTTCAGTTTAAAGCCATTACCACTGGTCCTATCATTGCAGGCCCTTGTAAAAAGTCCCTCTCCAGCTTTCTTGTAGGCCCCCTTTAGGTACTGGAAGGCTGCTTTAAGATCTCCCCAGAGCCTTCTCTTCTCCAGGCTGAACAACCCCAACTGCTTCAGCCTTCTTCACAGGAGAGGTGATCCAGCCCTCACCATCTTTGTGGCCCTCCTCATCTTTGTGGCCCTCCTCTACTCAAGGATAACAAACATATCCCCACTCAGTTTTTATTTTGTTAGGTTAAAGAACTCTTCTATTCCTCCACAAAATGATTCTTCATTCCCCACATAATCCTTATAAGCCTATTTTAAGTCAGCGTCTTGAAAAACATGGATGACCTCAACTGAACGCAGTATCCCAGATGAAGCCTCTCCTCCCTTGTACAGAATCGTACTCATACTTCTTTGTCGACACTGGTAATACCTCAGTCGTGTTACTATCACGTTCCTGACTTTTATGGTTATGTCAAACTGCAAGGGTAGCCTGATCATTTAATTTTACTGCTCATTTACCAAGTTTTAATATGTTAACAGTTAAAAAAAAAAAAAAAAAAAAAGACATTTTTTACAGTTTAGGACAAAAATACAGGTAGCAGGTTTGCAAACAAAAGTAGGAAATATAGGGCATACAAGCCCATCTTGGCATTCATCATGTTAGCAGAAAATTAGATAATCAGAAAATGGCAGCATGATAAAAATCACAAAAATGAAAGGAACTAAAACAAAACAAAAAAGAAATATTGCTCCAGCAACAAAGGTGAGAAAGTGAGCTTTCTCACAGTCAATGAACAACAGAAAGCAGATGTGTTTATCTTGCATAGGTTAAGATAATACAATATTAGACTACCTTATATAGATGATAATTTAAGATTAGCAATAAGATTATAAGAGAGTTCTGTTCTACAGACGATGCTGCTCTGCCAGCAAATCCATACTTTGTTTTGAAATTCCTGTCTGCAGATGCCCCCAAACCTTTGAAACATCAATAAACTAGGTGAGATTTCTTCCCTAATAACCTAATCACCTGTTAGTGTTCTTTAGGATAAAACTTCTGTATTTAAAATTTTATTATTTTTCTTTTTTGGGTTTTTTTTTTTCCCCTTCTCATCTATTACACATAAAATTTTGGGTCTCATACCTTTCATGTTACCGCCACAGATAAATTCTACATACCTTATCTGCAGTGCACTGTTCTTTCTTTGTTCATATTACCTATTCAAATTTATAAATAAAATACTTTTTCTCTACCATGTAAGTTTCCTTAGGGCAGGTCCACTGCAGTTCCTTGCTTCCCAGTTCACATCTAAAAATACTGGTCAGAGTTACCCTCTGCCGAACTAGTCCACCCATGTCTTTCCCTACCTTTGCTGACACCAATTTCTAAGCTCCCAGTTTCTAGTAGGAAATAAGTGTCAGGAGCCCCTAAGTGCAGGATCTGCTCCGCCTAGTTTTGAATTTTATTTATGTTCATTCTGATATAGTTCAGCTCTTCTTAAATCTTACAATTTGATTATAAATCTTGCAATTGTCACTGCTTTTCTTAGAAGTGTAGATTCCGTTACTAAGCAGATGGTAAATTTTTAGGTTTTTTTGATTGTGCCTGGAGGGAACTTCAACGTATGCCTTTAATTGTAATAATGATGGTTCTTTCTTAACTTTGATTCATGACTTTTACAAGTCTACAGGCACGTGGACCTCAGTTCCCTGATAAAGCGCTAAGGAACCAAACCCCTCGATCCGCGGCCAGTCGAGCCGAAGGCAGCGGGACTAACGGCCGCCTGACGCCGCACCGGCACCGCCACCCCCCGCCATCGCGGTCGTAGCGTTAGGGCTGTAACCGGTGACTCGCCAACTACACGAACCGCATTATTCTCCTTGCTTGGAGGTGACAGCGTCCAAGCCCTCCGCCCTCGCGATACCTGCCTTCACCCGCCGCCGCTGCTCTCCGCCACAGGGGCTCCGCGGAGAGCCCCCCCCCCGCACCGCCTTTCTCTCGCCCGCTCCGGGCCTGCCGCCGACCCCCCCGGACAGCCGGGCCGGGAGCAGCCCACACTCACCCGCCGCGGCCGGGCACGACGCGCCGCCCGGGGGCGATCACGCAGTAGCGGCCCGTGCCACTGTGTCGCCGGTTGCTAGGAGACACCTGCGGCGCATGCGCTGGCAGCCGCGCCGGGGAGCGGGCGGGAAGGCGGGGCAGGCGGCGGGCTGGGCGAGGCCCGCCTGAGGGGAGCCTGCCACCGCGACTGTCTTACCCTTTCCCGGTTGTCCCTGGGCAGCGGCTTCAAGCGCGTTTGATTAATACGAATTTCCAGAGTCCTTGGGGAGTGATTTCACCATGAGACATGCATTAATCCATTTCTTCACAATTTATCCCAACTCCAAACTGCTGGTAGCACGTCTTTGAGGGAAGCATCAAGTCATTAATACTGATGCGCTGGGGTAGCGATGACAAAATAAATCAGTTATTTCTCCAAACTAAAGGAAAAGGCTACTTTCTCACCCAAAGAATACTATTTCTGGAAATTAGTAAATGGGTACAATCTGTCTAAAAAGTTGCCATGTTCACACCTTCCTTTTGTGGTTTTTTTTCTTGTTCCTGTTTCACTATTTTCAGTGCATTCATGAAAAAAAAAAAAAGAGTTGAAAAAGCCATCCGTTCTTGGGAGCAAATGGATAAAACAGTTACGTGCCTTTGTCATGGTTTAACCCCAGCCAGCAACTAAGCACCATGCAGCCACTCACCCACTCCCCCCCACACCCAGTGGGATGGGGGAGAAAATCGGGAAAAGAACTAAAACTCGTGGGTTGAGATAAGAACGGTTTAATAGAACAGAAAAGAAGAAACTAATAATGGTAATGATAACACTAATGAAATGACAACAGTAATAATAAAAGGGTTGGAATATACAAGTGATGCACAACGCAATTGCTCACCACCCGCCGACCGACGCACCCGGAAGTCCCCGAGCGGCGATGCGCCTGCCCCAGTTCCTAAAACATCATATGGTATGGAATACTCCGTTGGCCACTTTGGGTCAGCTGCCCTGACCGTGTTCCCTCCCAGGTTCTTGTGCCCCTGCAGCTTTCTTGCTGGCTGGGCATCAAAGGCTGAAAAACCTTGACTTTAGACTGAACGTTACTTAGCAACAACTGAAAACATCAGTGCGTTATCAACATTCTTCTCATACCTAGCTCAAAAACATAGCACTAGGAAGCTTCCAGCTACTAGGAAGACAATTAACTCTATCCCAGCTGAAACCAGGACAGACTTAGAGCAAGGCACAGGCAAATCTCTGTCAGAGCATCACCTGTCGTGGCCTTACTTGTAAGACTTCAGCACAGAGCTTTGTCAGAGGGCCAAAAGAGTTGTCTCCTTCCTATTATCAGCTCTGGGTTCATGATGGAGAAAGCCATGCTGTATGGATAATTGTGCTATTCTCAGAATAATAATTCATTGTAGTATTCTCTTTTGCCAGCCAGGGCTATTTTGGAAAGAATACTAAGCCAAATTCTGAAATCAAATAACATTTTCTAGCTTGAAATGCAGCTTAATTGCTATCAGTAACTGCAGAACTAACAGGAAACAGGCAAATATAATTTTTGGGCCTCAAAGTCAGGTAATAATAGATAAAGAAATTACAGCTGCTATCAGCTCTCTCCCATGATTCCTTTTTATCACAAATCTCATTGCTTCCTCCACAGATTTCTTATAATGTTGTACTGCAAGTATAAATTTAGTTCTAGTTTTATGAGCCATACCGATCTGTTGAGAACATATCACAAATAGGTCCTGGCCTTGTTGGTTTATACTATGATAAATGTGACTACCATCATAACAGAAGTGTTGATAGGTCATTTTTAGGTGTAAAAACAAGCCACATGTGTGAAGTCTCATCGTACTTTTAACATGATCAGTCCCATATAAAATTTATAGCGATTTATAATCACCTTCACTGGAAAGCAACTGCACAGACAAGTCAAGAACCATTTATACTAACCCGTATCTCAGCAATTATACTGAACTTTAAGGCCAGTTTCTGACTGACTGACACTCCATGAAGTCTGGCCGATCTCTCACGCTTACAATGGTTAGTAGAGACTCAGGCTGGCAGGGAAGAAGGGCAAAAATTTGCAGTAGCTTGGTAGAGGCAAGTAATCTGCTTCTCAGACTTCTTTGTGGATCTTTGTCTCTCCAAACAGACTTGGGCACCGCAGTGGTGGGCATGATAGAAATGTAAGAAAAGATGAATGTACAATAGTGAAGGCAAAGATTTGGTTTTAACTCTGCGCTGGGTCTGGCTGGGATGGAGTTAGTTTTCTTCGTAGCAGCTTGCGTGTTGTTATGTTGTAGATTTGTGACCAAAACAGTGTTGATAACAGAGAAATGTTTTAGCTATTGCTAAGCAGTGCTTGCACAATGTCAAGGCCACCTCTGTTTCTCATGCTGCCCTGCCAGGGAGTAGTCTGGGGGTGGGCAAGAGTCTGGGAGGGAACACAGCTAGGAGAGCTGACCTCAGCTGACCAAAGGGCTATTTTACGCCATATAACATCAGGCTCAGCAATAACACTGAGGGATGGTCTTTCCAAGGTAGCTGTTGCTTGGGGACTGGCTAGATATTGGTCTGCTTGTGGGAGGTGGCGAGAGATTGCCTTTGCATCACTTCGGTATTTTTAAACTTTTTCTTCCTTCATTTATTAAGCAGTCTTTATCTTGACCCACTATTTTTTTCTCACTTTTGCTTTTCTAATTCTTTCCCCCATCCTGCTGTGGGTGTGGGAAGTAGTGAGCGAGCAGCTGGTGGGTGCTTAGTTGCTGGGATCTACTCACCATGAACCCAATGATTTCTGTGACTGTGGAAGCTTTTATTTTTCTTGTCTTCAATGATGGTATTTTTTATGGCGATTCCAAACATAATTCTGGCCAAACTTTAGTTGGTTAGGTCTTTTCTTTATTTTATATGGATGGTCACATAAAAGACATATGACAATGCAGAATCCACATGAAAGAAGAGGGACATGGTAATTAGGTGCATTATCACCATGTGTTTCATTCAATACACTCCTGGAACAATGGAGTTATCCTTCCTCAGTTATCCTTGAAGACTAAAGTGTCTCATGCAGATGGGAAATAAGTGGGTAGTCTCAAACTCATAACCAGCAGCTTCTCACAAATTTTGTGAAGAGTATGCATCTGTATTGTGAAGTAGACAGACAGAAGGAAAGGAAGACAAAAGCAGATGACCAGGAGAAAGACGAGCATGCTCTTCCCTCCCAAGCTCTGTTATTCGTACCATGTTTACATCTCTAACCTTCACGACCCAGAAGTACCTCCAGGTGTGTTCTTTTGTGGCATTTTGACTCCACAACAGGTGAGGTATGAGTACATCCCTTCTGTGTTCTTTAGTCCAGTGTTACTTTCTATTCAGTTGTGTACCTGGGAGTTAAGGACCATGAGCACATTGTGGGCACCTACCTACTCCATAGTCTAAATAAATGTGGTATTATCATTCTGTGGAAATTAATTCTGCAGAGATTATCCTTTCTGTCTTTATTTTTATCTATGTTTGCCACGGGTAGAGGCAATCAAGCACTGTGTGACAGTGATATAATTGCAGTATTTTTATTATGTTTTGGCACAGTCATGCAAATATATCAAGAAAAATATTTTTAAATTTAATTTTGTGAAAATGTTCTGAGGGTGTCATTAAGTAACAACATACTAATAAGGAATAAAGGAAGAGGACTAATGAGGAGAACAGTTATAAAATGTCATGAGATTCACAACTGACAAATAGTCACAAATGACAGAAATATTTTATTTAAACATAATTTATTCTAATGCTAAAAAATACACAAACCAGAATAATACAAATTGTATTAAACATAGGAGATTATGAAATTAAAGAGCTTTGTAGAGACTAAGTACCTAATAAAGTGAATAAGGACTTTATTAACTACACATTTTAATGAAATTTCATAACTTAGCTTTTGATAAAGCCACTATAGAATTTGTATGCTTTCCTATGAAGGAACAGGGCCAAATATCATATAAATTTGATTAAATTAAGGTTTCTGCAAAAATAAATCAACTATGGATTAAATATGTATTTGAAAGAATATTGTGGAACAACATTTTAAATATTTAATTTCAAAAGGGATTTAAATGCATAAGCTACTGCTAAATCAAAGTATTTGTTGAATTTAAGTGTTGGAAATTTGCATGTTGAGGTGTTTGAAATTATCTTTCTAGTGTTACTGAAAGCACCAATGGGGGAGTAATTTCTCATTTCCTGAAACATCAGAAGTAGAATTACTATTTGCTGGATTGCTTGTCTGAAATAATTCTTTTTTCCATTTAAAAAAAAAAAAATCAGCCATAATTTATGCTTTAAGAAATACCTGATGATATACAGTACAAACAGTCTTGTCATGTAACTTGTTTTATATCAGTCTCAAAAGACACTTAAAAGGAACTTTCCTTTTCTGACAAGAAGCAGCTGGCTTAGGGAGTGATGAATTTACAACATATCATCTTGGCATTTCAGTTCGCTGTATTACTTCACACATTAAAATACTCAATATCAATGTAAATGGACCTCTTTCTCTAGGAAAAAAAATGGAAATCAAAACAAAGAACAAGCCTTTCATTCTTTTGGCTTGCAAGTGAGATTTGTAAGTCTTAATTTTTTGCAGGCACCCTGCCTGCACCAAGTGTATGGTGTGGGAGTACTGAAAAATGCCCTCCCAGAGTAGTTGTATTCTCTAGTCAGTTTTTCTTCTATACAACATTAAAACTAAAATAACAGATTATTATTTTTAACTAATGTATTAATCATGGTTTGTAAATGGCAAACTGCATAGCACTGTCATTTAGAAACTGATGACTTGCAGCCACAGCTTATACCTAGATCTACAGCCTAGATCTCTGACTGCTGGTAGTGGTATATAACATCAGTGCATGTGTGCATATGTACTTAATATCTTCAGAGACACTCAGAAGAGTACAGGTGGTTCAACAGTGAAATTTTTAAGCTGGAAGTTTAGAGCATAGACTTCCTGTATAATCCTGAATAAACTGCATAAAATGAAACCAATTTGGTTGTTTAACTGGAATGACCAAATACCTTACTCTTTCTATACTTGAATATCTGCCTGTGAAACCAGACACTTCTGAAGTCCTCACCACACACAGTGTTTTAAGCTGAAGTTCATTAAGGTCCTCAAGTCTTGTTGCTGGACCATATAAGCATTACAAAATTAGGAAGGGTATGCTTAAGTGGTATCTGGTAAATCAATAGGTGGCACACTTGTTTCTTAGGGCATATGTATCCTAAGAAAATGAGATTGTGTTTTAAGTCACCATGAGTGTCACATTTTTTGTCTTTAAAAACCAGCAGGTTAGGAATGACCACAGTCAGCTAACATAAATGAACATACATAAGTGTGGTTTTATCTAAAGTGGTATTTAAAAACTGTAGATGTTATCAGAAATGTTAAGGGATGACTGTAAGGAATGACTGAAGGAAGGGGTAACTGAAGAAATCATCTTTTTGACCTTACATCTAACACAGATCAGATAATTCTGCCTAAATATTTTCACAATCTCTTACCAAATATATTTCAAAACAACACTTGTTCTCCCAAGACATAGATCCTTTTTAAGGTTAAACTGAATCAATTCTCTGGGATACTATTAAGTGTCATCCTGGACGTGCTAAGTTTGATATAGGGTGTTCTCAGAGGCCATAATCCCTTGTGCTGATGAAGAAATACACGGATTGTTTTTAAAAAACCCAAGATTTTTCTTGCCCAAATTTCAATTTACAACTTCAGTCTTCAAAGTTTAAACATTCTGTTGCGTCCTCAGGACAAATTGTGCTGTATTGTTTCCAGTCTTATAACAGCACCAACCCTCTGAAGCCTTGCCAAAGTCTGTGTTTCAACAAGGAATGACAACTCTGTTCTTATCTTGGATTTGAAGGCTCGAGTCACAAAATATAGAAGATAGTTTCATGAATATTTTTAATTTGGTTCAATACTGTAGCATTCAATATGGAAATTTTTCTTGGTCAAAGTCTTTGCTCTTTTAATTATATATAGATTTAGAATTCTCAGAATTTGAGGTTTTGCTCCCTGTCTTTTCCTCCCTATGTTTCTTTCTGATTTGGAGGGGAAATTGAGCAATTTTTTCACTTTTCTTCAGTTCCTCTTCATTAATATGCTCTGTAATTTACATAACTCTCTCAACTCAGAGAACAGTACAGAGTACAGAATTACAGTTTCATTTTCCTTTTGCTTATTGTGTAACTTTTAAAAACTCAAGGCAAAATAGGTCTGCAGCTGAAAGAGAGAGAAGAAACCCTCCATGTCAGGATTTTTTTTTTTTAGTTTGGAAATCAGAAAAGAAACAAACATTTTAAAGTTTAAACTTACGCACACAAGTCGTACAAATAAATTTTCCTGAGAAAGATAATAGTTTGGATGAAAGTCCATTTATTGCTGTGATTTTTTTTTTTTTTTAAACCGAAAATGCCCTTTACATCTAGAAAATGGCTTCAGAGATGAGAAACTGTATTTAAAAGTTATTTAAACTATTAGTCTATATATTGTTTTTAAATATTATTTGTCACATTCCTTAATGTTAGCTGGGATACCTCTCTCTGTTCTGCTTTCTGATGTTAAGTTGTAAGAGTATGTAAATAGCCTGCTATTACTGAAATATTTTAAAGTCAGATACATGTATTTAGGGATACCTAAGTGTCTTCAAACTGTATTCCTCTCTTCCCCCTCTCATACTCAGGGGAATTTTTTGTAAAAATCAGAGCATCTACTTGTTCCCACACCCTACTAATTTTCAAGGAAACACTTGTTTTGGAGTGCTTTTGCCAGACTCAGACCAGATACGAGAATCCAGCATCTTGCTGGCCAACTGCTTAATGAGCCCATGGGTAACTTGAAAGATGCCAGCACTGTTGTCTCCGAAGCCTGTTTGCGGTGCCAGGCCTTATTGTTAGAATAGTGTAATTCACAGTTTCAATTAGATCTAGTTATAGATCTAGATCTATCAGCCAAGCTCATCTTAGATTTTTGGTCCTATAAAAGCTAGACAAAGTGGAAGAGCAGCACAAAAAGCGAGACAAGCTGTGCTTTGGGTCAGTGACCTTGAAAATGCATGGCAATGAATGAGGCTCTTGTTTTAACCTGAAATTATTTTGAATTTCACACGTTTCCTAGCTTGATTGCTATCCAATTCTTGTTTTGGCATTATTTGTGTTGAAAATTACCTTGGCATATTGTCAGCCTACCAAAATGTTACCTATTTCTGGATATTAAGAAATTGGTCATCAGCCTGGTCATATTAGGTGTTTGGCAGAGTACATTCAGGACCGTTTGATAGGGCATCTGCACAGAATTGTTTGAGACCTGTGTTTAGTTTAGGATGCTGAATAAGATGCTGATTAACGTGTCTGCAACACAGCCCTCCTTTGTCTTCTGCTTTTCCTATGTTCAGTTAGGGGTTGTTGGATCTTGTACTCCCTTTGACTCTACAAGTATAGTTTTTGTACTTGCCTGATTTCTGAATAGATACATACTAGTGCACCTTTTGCTATGCTTAAATCAGAATAGGACTAAATACTGTGCAGTTTTGCAAAATCACTGTTGTCCAGAGCAGCAATAATTTGAGTTCAGTTGCCTTGCATGGTTCATTGATAGATATGAGCACAGCAAAAATTTCCCAAAGAGTTTGGAAAGTCTGTGACCTGAGGTTGTGGTTTCCGATGCAGAGGGTAATAGTACTGAAAAAGGCTTTTAGAGCATATAATTGTGTTTTGGTTACCTTCCTTATAATTAGGTAGATACGCAAATGACTGCACACACCTAGACGGAATGAGGGCTGTCTTTGTGGTACCTTGGGATCTTATGCTTTTCACCACTCAGATTTAGGGACTGCCTTGCAGAGATGAAAGCGGGGGTGAGAAGGGGAAGGATGCAAGCTGGAGAGTTCATGGGTTTTAGCCCCTGACATGGGACACATGCAGCTGAGCACACTCAAACCAGGGTGCTCAGAAGCACTCCTGGGCCCCTGGTTTAAGGTAATGAGGTTTGGTCCTGTATTGATTCTCAGGGCTTTTGTTCCTGGGAGCCTGGTGTTGTGCAGCATCCTTTTACTGTAACATAGAGCAGGATCTGAAAAATTATTTTCTAACTCATGTCTCTGTGTTTTGGTGATCATTTAAAAGAATTTCTTTACATGACAGGTACTTGTAATAGATCAACTTTTGCAGAAAATATGTTGTGGCACACGACGCAATGTCACAGCATTGCATCTCAACCTGTAAAGTTTTGCAAGTCATCTGAGATGAACTAAAAAGATAAACACAGCAATTGTATATATTTCCATAGTATGCACCTCATGTCTTCATTAACCAATCCAGGAAGCCACCAGCAAATGAACAGTTCTGTACCAAAAAGCTATTTTTAGGCCAGCTAGTCTTGTCTCCTTTTCCACTGTGGTTACCCTGAAGTAAGAAGTGTCATCACAGCCAATGTAGAATTACTAGCCAGTGTTTAAATACTGCTCGTTCGTATACTGTTTGTGTATTTTCTATATTGTATTCCCTGTGACATGTGCAGTTGGTTAATATTCACGTTCTGTATGCGGGAATCAAAGTAGACATACACTTGTAAAATCTTGTGTGTTTCAAGATAGTTCCTCTTTCCATAACAGCAGAAGTTTCTTTGTTTGTAGTGCCAAGCCTCCTTCCAGATAGTCCTCTCCCAAAAGCTGTTCATTCCTGGGCTACATTGCTACTTGCTATATGTTGTTTTATCTGCTGCTTTCTGTACTTGCTTTAGATCCTCAATCCATTTCTCCATTCAATAACCCCTAGTACTGGCACCTACATCTAGGTCCCAGCCCCTGGTATGCACGTAGCTCATTCGTTGGTAGGATCTAGCTGTGCCCTATATTTTGGGCAATGGCTCTTAATGTTTCTCGGTTTTGGAAAGTCTCCTGCTCCAAAAGAAAGGGACTTGGTGACTTCTTACATGTGTGCTGCACGTATGGCATCTGTCATGCCCATGCACTTGCAGGAATGGTTTTTAACAAGCTCTCTTCATAATGTGTCAGCTTCTTCAGTGGTTTATAGATTTTTTTTTTTAGCAATTTAACTGCAAGGTAGTAAGAGCTAAAGGTAATGGTTAGACACTTAGAACAGCTCAGGCAAAAGAACAGAAAATAAGTGATAAGCAACAACAATAATAATAGTAAAATAAGCATTGTAAGTAAAGAGCATTGGAGTTAGCAAGGGTACTAAGTGGAATTTGGCCATCCTTAACACCCATGATGCAGCGTGCTGTTCTGTTTGTGGTACATCTGTGTAGGTGCACCAATCTCTCTCTTTACAGTGTGTGCATCAGCCTTGATAATATGAAGTCTTTTAAATGCTGGGATTGACTTGATCTGCACGGCAGTTCAGTGTTATACTGGCATTCCATTGTAGATGTGAACTGCTGCAAGCTTTAGTAAAACAAGAGTACATGAAACACCACATAGAGAAATAGCATAAGTTGGGGTTTTACAGGAGTTATTTGTAGGCTCTCCTAACTTAGCTGAGTGAAGGAGCAGCACTGATTCTGAAATAAATATTTGTATTTATGATTGCTATTATTTTTAACCTCTCCCTAATTGCATTCTTTCATTTTTAATGTGCACTGCTACCTCAGAAAGCATTGCTTGTATATAATTTTACTGTTGATAATCAGGCTGATGTGATGTGTGTAACAGACCTATATCTTATAGCTCTATCTAATTTGCCCTTACAGGAAGTCATTTTGGTGATTGCTTGGTGTTTGGGGTTTTTTTCCGTTCACTGTGCCAGGAATTAAGATGTGGCAGATAGGCCCATACTTTATTCTGAGCTCTTTTTATAAAGATGCCTGATTTGAAGATGTACAGGATTTGTGATTTACTTTCTAAATATTTAAGTTCATACACTAGCACTGCTTTTTGTTGCTTGCTGGTTGATTGTGGTTGTGTGTTAAACTTGAGTAGGGAGGAGAGAAGCTTCTTTTCTGCAAAGGGAAATCAGATTTTAAAAGCGTTTAGAAAATGATGGCTGGTGTCTGCTTGCAGACCTTCCAGCATATTTTAACTTTTACTTTCATCAGATTCTATTGGACATCTTCTAGTCTGCTGATATCAAAGTGTGTATTTAATAGCTTATCACATAAAATTAGGCAAAGACAACTGTGGTCTTTTTTTTTCTTGATCAGCCCAAGTTTTGAGACGTGTATTTTGGTTGCAATAGCTGGTCACGCAGCCCATGCAGCTAAGCAATGGGTTAACTGTTTCTCTCCTTGTGACAGTTCCTCAGTTGCTATAGATTAGCAGAGCTGACTTCAGCAGAACCAGATCTATTTCCAGCAGCTCAGGATATGGTCTCTTGAGCTATATTAGAATTAAACAAACTTGTTTAATTAGCAACAATTACTTTTGACAGTGAAAGGATAATAGAGGATTTTGCTCACAGGTGTCTGTCTTTGATCTTAGTCCATTGAACCATTTAATGATTCTGTTTGGTTTAGTGCTGCAAGCTATCAACTAGACAAAAACAATTTTAAAAAAATTAGTTCTATAATTTTCAAAGGCCCTTGCCATTAAATGTTCATGCCTAAATCTCTTTGCATGTGGCTCGGGAGGCAGCAGCAGCAAGAAGAGCTGCAATACGAAACAGCAAAAAGAAAAGAGATGCGAGGTGCACAGAGGAGGATGAAATGGATCGCTTGATGACAAAGCTGAAGCATGAGCAGTCAGAGAAATAAATCAAAGGATGGTATTGCTTATTCTGTTGGATTTTCCTATATTAATGCAGGAGGCAGGGACATATGCTTAGGATTAAAGCTAATGTGCCTTTCAAACAAAAAATCATTCTCTGGGGTTTATGTTTTCTGCTCTCAGAACTCTTGAATTCAACACTGAAGTTATTAGCAATTATATAGGAGAAGATAAATCTCCCTTCAGGTCTCCCTGACTAGACCTAAAGAACCTGGATGCAACATTTCCCCAAATGACAGCTTGATACCACTTCTTATCTCTAGCTAGCTCAGCTCTGCTGCATAGTGTTACAATAGAGTTCCTCTATTTTCTTCTGTAAAGTGTTAGTAAATACATACTAAAAAAAAGGTTCAGAGTACTATAGGTACTGAAGACCAACACAGACATACTGACATTCTTTAGAACAAGTCACATTTGGCAGGCCTGTAGATAAAACTTTTTTTTTCCATTTTCAGGAATACCCCATGCCGATGTCTGTTTGCTTACTTCACTGTCACAAACAGTAAATCTGTGCACAGTAAGTAATAATGAATCATGCTTATTAGCAATTAATATCTGGTAAGATTTCAAGATTATTAGAAAATGGAAACCCCTGGTAAGGATTTATATATTCATATAAAATACATTTAGAGTGTTCTTCATAATATTCAGTTCTATCTTTCTCAGAATAATATGGAAACCCTATCACAATGATTAATTATATGTATTTCTGTATTATTCTGACAGGTTTATCAGAACAACATGTTTCAGATTTCTGTAAATTATAACAAGATATGACAGGCAGGCTAGATAAGAAAGGATAAACATCTTCATGAGCAAAAATTTGAATAAATATATATTGTACTTGGTAAGACAGGGATCTTGTTGGAAAGAAAGATGAGGAAAGAAATTATAGCAATTTCAAGGCCATAAACAATTTTAACTAAAGGTTCTACTTATTTTTCCACTTGGCAACTACTATATTAGCTATAGCATAGGTAGATCAAATGAAAATAGAAAACATGAAGCTCTTTCACATTGCAGGCGACTGTAATGGGTATTGCAAACAAAACCTAGCCATTTTTTATTTGTCCCTTTCATTGTGCTAATGAGACGCTCTTGCTTATAAAGGGTTTCACTTGGCTGTTGAGCTTTCTGCCAGTTCAGAAATTGGCTAGGACTATATAGTTGTATTGTATGTTTTAGCACCTGTTGTTATGGTCATTACTCAGGGATAGTGACAATTGCCCTTTGGTCTTTTGTACATGTTGTTCTTTCCAGCTTCTCTATGGCTTATTGTTTTTCGTGCTCTGAACCTGTCATCTTCCCAGTCTGAATAATCTTCTCACTGTAGGACAGTTAGTGTCTCATCAGTCAAATACTTCACTATGGAAGTGATTTATTCAGAGCCATGGGGTTTTACAAAACTATCAAGATCACTTTCCTGAATGACACAAATGATACCATTACTAAATATAACACAGAGGGATTTATTGTGCTGTCTGCTTTATAATAAACTGCAAGTTCTGTGCATTGTATGGTATCAGATGTCAGTGCTTTCAGGTCCCATTTATTTCAGTACCTGTGAGAATGCTGTGCTGGGCCAGGGGACAGAGGGGGAACAGAGGGAGCGCAGAGTAGTGGGCTAACATGGAGCTGGGAAACTGGGCTGCACCCAGAGAGTATACCCCTAGCAGGATCTCTGTGAGCAGGAGGCTCCGTTAGGATGGCGTGGACTTGCAACAGCTTCATTTCTGCTCATGATCTCATGCACCAAATCAAAGGATCTGTGTAAATGCTGAATAAATGTGTGTGTTGGATCCCCAGCTGCAAGAGAATGCCAGGCGGGAGCCAACTGCATGAACCCTGCAAGCAGTGCGAAATACTTGGCGGGTCTGAAGTCTAAATTCAGTGAGGCAGTGGATGTGATTGCCACAGACTAGCATCTTGTACAATCACTCACATCTTTTAGATGAAAAAGATGCAAGGCTATAACCACATTGTGCTTACTATGCCAGAAGCAACATACAGCAAGAAAACAAGTTAAACACCATTGGGTATTTTCAAATTCTCTACTAAGGAAGGAGAGAATATAGTAATAACATTCTAAAAAAGATAGAGACTGTTATAACAAGTGATCTAAACCCAGAAAAGAATCCTTTCCTATAAGTACAATCATGGGTTAAACTTTATGTCAGAGTGCTTTTATGAAGCTGGTCATAGCTGTCAAGTTCAATCTGTAATTAATATATTGTGCTGAATAATGATTAAGTGGATGCATTTGGGGGTATTCTGGTGAGTTCAGTATGCAGATGTTTTGACTGATATAGATAGTAATATTTAAGATTTTGCCAGTGGTTATATTCACACAGAGTTATGTAGTTATTTATGGTCTAGCACCTCGTAGTCATCTGGTGGGCAAGGCTTTCTATAATTTTGATGAACACTACATTCATTTTTTCCAAACACCGAGTTTGTATTCACATTCCTTCTCCTCTACATTATTTTGAACTTTCCAGTAAAGAGTTTCAAGCAAAAAATGACCAAAGATACAGGAAGTGACCAGTGCTCACTTCCTTTGAAATGAGACTCAAATCCACATCTCAGTTCTAGTCAGTGGGTTTGAGTTCTGTTGACTGTGTAATTTGAGGTCCAGCCACAAACTTTTCTAACTTCCCATTATGCAGAGTCCAGTACAAAGGTAATTGATTTATTGTATTACTAATCTTCCCTTACTGAAGCTATTGTTTGTCAGACCACTTTGAAAATTAGGATATGTTTTTCTGTGTTGATGTATCAGTCCTGAATTTATTTCTTCTCTTTTTATTTGGGATAAGATAAGCCAAATGTCAGCTTTTAGACAGCTGATTGTCAGTCCAAAATGGGTAGAGGCAGTGCAAAAGGACATGTCATTATCTGTAGTTTTTATTCTGAAGACATGAAGAATACAGTGTTGTTGTAAGTGCTTCTACTTTCTCTAACAAAGTTGTAGACAGACAGTTGAAGACAAGTATCCCATAACTTGCAGCTTGATATCCAGCTTGACTGATATAATTCTTTAAAATCATGGTCTAAACATGCTCCGAAAGAATGGAAAGAGCATGAAAATAATCAAAATGTAGATCTTACCGGTGAAATATACCCCATATGTCTATCACATATACCTATGGGTTATAACTGATTAACATATTTGGCTGTTAGTTGGAAGAGCAGTAGGTGATGTGTGCTCAAGGACAAAAACTTGTGGTTTTGGAGAGGATTGTATGTTGTTGTGCCAATGATGGCAGGGTCTGGACTCACTAACACTGGAAGGCTTCCCACTCCGGTGTACTGATTCACCTAACATTTGAAACTGAATACTCAATGATGACTTTGTTGTTGTTGTTCCTCTGGATTTCTTACAATTTTCTTGTAATAATTTCAGTGTATTTTGTAGGATTAGCTCCTTTTTTATTGTTATTGTATTATTTTGCAAGTTACGTACAAACTAGGGAGTAGGGGGCTCCAGTTTAGTTGCCTGAACATAAAGGTACTCCATATCCTTTCAGACATCCTAGAGGATCTCAGACATCCTCAGGTAGCTGCCAAACACAGTGTATGACTTGTTCTTTTTTTATAGTGCCCAGCTAGAGGCCCTGGGCATACACAGGAAGCTAGGACATCTCAAATGTCATCACCAGGTGCCTATGTACAAGCATATGAATCAAACCTTTGTGATGGACTGTAGTTTGCAGATTTATGTATCTATACAGAGCACAATGTCCTATGGTACTCTCCAAAAACACAATCAGCAAACCCCCTAAAGAATACTGGATTGAAAAACAACATAAAGATTAATTATGATCCTTTGCAGTATTTTTATGGTTGCTATTGTTCTCATGTCATGTTAACAACCAAATTTTCAAGACTTGCTTAGCTAAATATGTGGATTTCTTCCTGGTGGGACTTTGAAAAACACCTAGGTAGGATAAATATGCTGCAAGAGGGCACACCTAACTCTCACTGGTATTTCTGGAAATGAGACATTTACCCTTTTTAGGCATTTAGAAAAGAGCATGTCCCGTAGTATCTATGGGAACCTATGTACTCTGAAAAATTGCTGTAATTATTTAATTGAAGGTAAGTAATTTCTGAGCTCTGCTCAGAAATTTAAGACACACCAGATCAGAAGTATTAGGGAATATGTAGAATACATAATCATTTTAGAGAAAGAGACTGACAAACACCATGACCCTTCTAGTTATGCATCCTCTGGCAGCTTCTTAAAAAAATCACAATAACTGAACTTTGCATGGGAGAATGTGGGAGGCTGGAAGGCGTTTATGCACCAGTTCAGAAGGACTGGTCGCAGCATATGATTTGCTATGCAGATCTGCCAGCACAAGCAGATCGCGGTGGCAGAATCTGACAAAGGGGCAAGCAAATCTGCTGTGCTGTGGGGGGGATAAGCAATGCTGTGATGAGACACAAAAAGGCAGTAATGTCAGAATTGTGGTCAGGGAATATCATAACCACTGTATTTTGTATATACTCAATTGAGGGGGGGATATGTATAACAGATGGCCTGAAAACAGCAGTTTTGAATTAATCAGGATGCAAGATTATGAGGATCTAGATGACAGATTTAGTGTATAGATGCACAAAAGCTAGATATGAGAATTTTTACAGTGGTAGGAGTAGCAACCCATGCACATAGGCTTAGAATTTAGTTGGAAGGGACGTCTGGAGGTCATGAAATTCCAGCCCCTTGCTCAAAGCAGGACCAACTTTCAAGTTGCAGTGGGCGGTCCAGCTGAATTCTGAGTATCTTCAAGGATGGATTTCTACCCTTTGTGGGCAACCTATTCCTGTCCTTAAGTACCTCACAGAGGAATTTTTTTCTGTGTCCACTCAGAATTTTCTTTGTTGCAACCTGATTGTTGTCTCTTGTCCTTTCCCTGTGCAGCTCTTAGAAGAGTCTAGCTTTCTCCTTTCTGTAAGCCCAGTTAGGCAGTTCAAAGCAGCAACTGGATTTCCACTTGGCCATCTCTTCTCCAGGCTGAGCAAACCCAGATACCTCAGCTTCTCCTTATATGTTATGTTTCTGGTCCCTAAAACATCCTGGTGACTGTCTGCAGGACTTGGTCCAGTATGCCTGTGTCTTTCTTGTATGGGAGTTGCCAAAACTGGACATGAGTGTCAAATAGAGGGGACCACTCAATTCTGTTAGCCAGCCGGCTATGCTGCTGCTAGTGCAGCCCAGTATGGCATTAGCATTGCTGCTGCACTGATATTCAGTCAGACAATAGGGAATCTGCAGAGAAGTGGTCTTTGTAACTCCAGTTTCTAAGAACCATTAAAAAAATCCTGAATCCCATTAGGGCCCTTTTATATCTATCATGATGTTGGATAACTCATTTAAACAGACAACTGAGAGTTCTTCTAGCATGGGTGAGTAGCCTAAATTATATAAAGGAAACTGTAACTGCAGTGCTCAAGGATAATACATGGTTGTTCATAAATTATTTTGTTTGCTAACAAAACCCCAAAATAATAAATTCACTGAGGCATACAATGCAAGGACATTGTGAAATCTGAATAACAAGAGTTATACAACCCCAACAAAAAAAGGTGGATGAATTTCATATACAGTGCATAAATAAAAAGCTGTATGTATTTTAAATCCAGTTTATCTGAAGTCTAGTATATGAAAATTCAGTAGGTCCATCCATGACAAGAAAGAAACAAATACTTTCTTTTTATAAAGTTCTCCATATAGTTGTATAACAGAATTTATCAGTGAATATTATGACTGAAGTTTATTCTTTGTAACTTACAGGATATGCATGTAAAATATGAGTAGCACAGTACAAGTAATGGTGATTATTTTTACAGGATGAAGGCAAGAATCATGTATATTAGGCTTGTTTTTCGTTTACAATACTATCATGAAATTGTTGAATGTCTCTTGAAAGATGCTGAGGACCCTCAGTTTCCACTGTAGGAGTTTGTCTTTAATTTCAATATATAATTTAAAGGAGTATGTGAGCTCTCAAGATGCTTAATACATTGTAATAAATGTGCCTTAAAATATTATTCTTTTTCAATACAAAACAGATGGTACAGATCCATGATGTATACAGAGAACTTAATCTAAAGCAGCCTTGATCTGTGTCTGTAGTCCTGCAACAATTTATTTTCTTTTGTAGGTTAATTCTGTTGCAGACTGAAATCACAAAGCAGAAGTCAGAGATATGTGGAAACCTTCATTTCCACTTTTTAAATTCTGACCAGTAACACTTGGTCAAATCTTTCGTATTCCCTTTTGACAAGGACCATGGAGGATATGTCTTGGGCTTTGCATGAGATTAATTTTAGGCTCTATCATTATTTCCTCTTTACTTTAGTATTAACAATCCGCAACAGCAGAAGTTGCTATGCTGTTAGAGGATGACCTTCTGATACTATCTACAAAGTGGACTAGTACAAATTCTGGAAGTGTATGGCTCTGATTTTTTTCAGTTCTTTTAGTTCTGATTAATGCTAGTGGGAAATCAGAATCAGACCAGCAGAATTATAGTGGATTTGAGTTCACTTATGTATTTATTTATATTCCAGTGACTCTACTTTTAATGCTAGGTGATATACAGAGATAAAAAAAATACACAAAATTTAATCAGATATAGAGCACATTAATAAAATAAAACTGCATTTGCAGGATTTAAATAAACCATCAGTAAAAGCCGTATGATGGAATTTAAGTCTTAACTGAGCAGAGCTATGAAAACCGGCAGCCCTTCTCAGCCCATTTCAGGGTCTCCATGGTGGCACATCTTCCACCCCTCCCTGCTTGCAGCCTCACTGTCAGTAATGCCATAGAGTTAAAGCAACAGTGAGATGAACATAAGTGTTCAGGTGTAAAAAATGTGGTAAAACTGCATATATTTTTTAAAAGGGCAAAAATATCTGTCCTCTGGTTAGCATGACAAGCATCAGAGGCCACTGTCTAATGGCAAAGAGCACTCTGCTATGTCCACATTAGCAAGTAATTTGGTGCAATAAAAGGAACAAATAATGAAGAAACCAGTACTGAGGCCTGTACATGTGCATTACGTGCAGTTCAGGGGTTTTACTTTGGAGCAGTTTTAATTCAGTCCCCTGAACCACCACCATCATCACACGTGGTCTGAAGCTATATGAGGCTGTGTTTAAGTGTTTAAGTTAGCAAGCAGTGTGCTGCAAGAAAAGCAGGCCTGCAGAGTGAAGTAGCTTGTGCTGAGGCCCTCATTATATGTGTTTCAGAGGGTTTACTTCAAATTAGATCTCATCTGGTCTTACGTACTGAATGTCCATTAGTAGCTGCAGTGCATTAGGAGAAACTCTTGGAGTACATTTACCAGTTTACTTTCACCTACAAGGCATCCAGTTTAGGCTCTGTCAGACTCCTCTGCAGTATGAATCAAAGAGTAAGTGGGACAGCTGGGAGATGTGCTTCAAATGCACATTTGTGATCTGAACTGACTAGCAGTAATGTAGACATACCCTGAAGCAGCAAGCACTGTTACAGGCTCATGTGCCCCGGTTAGGGACTGAAGTGCAATTGCTAGCCATATGGAGCACAGCCATCAGGTTAGATTTCTCTGAAAGGCAACTCAGTGTAAACACTGTTCTGCAGACTGCACCAACGTGCAGTAAACAAGGACTGTCAGGATTTGCATTGCCTCAAAACACAACACGAATATAGATGCAGTTGTAGCCTTGATTTTGTGGCAGAACGTTCAGTTCTTGGCAACTAAAATGGAGCCGAAGCAGACCAAGCCTCTACACTGGGACTCAGGAGGTGAAGATGGGAATTAGAAGTATTTCTGGAGATGGGTTTGAATCTGTGTGCAGACGTGACAATCCAGTACCCTTACACAGCCCTAGACATTTAATGAGATCATACACCAAGCAAATTTGCCCTCTGTAGGATACCACTGGTGGAGGAACTCCTCTCGGCTCCTGAGCCAGCATTCCCTCTTCCAACCTGGAAGATCAGGGGCAGTGCTCCCCGGAATGGGGCAGTGCTTCATTCCAGACTTTTGGGATTGGTTTGGGGGGGCGGTGTTGTTTTTTTGTTTGTTTGCTTGCTTTTGTTGTTGTTGTTTTTTGGTTTGGTTTGGTTTTTGACTACACAGTTGCCATTAGGTAAAGAGTCATTTTCAAAGATCTTCAGCCACTCGTGGGAGAATGTCACAGCTGTTTAATGGCCTATAGCTGTAGTCTAAACATGTGGATTTGAGTTTAAGAAAGGCTATTATAGTTGTCATTGAGAAGACAAAAGGCTTTCATTAAAAATTCTGTTTCTTAGATGTCCTTAAAAAGTCTTATTATAAACTAAACTCACTTTGGCTATTTTTCAAATATTCATCTATCGTTCTTTAAACATTATAGTTTGTTCCAATAAAATATAAGTGGCCCCAAGAACAATTATAAGTAAATAAGAAGAGTATTCACCTCACAAGCAAAATAAATACTTTTTCTGTACCTAGGCCACATATTAAAATGTAATGTATTGTACCTTTTAGCTAAGGGGTGCCATAGGTAAATTGGAGTGCATTCACGTTCTAGGCCTTGTAAGAGACATCAGGACTGTCCAGTAGAAAACTATGAATAATTATAGAAACTAATGGGCAGAGACAACCGTTGTAGTGTCAGTAATGATTAGTAAGTCTTTCTATTTTTATCTAATTGCATTTTCTTGAATTCCAGATTGTTTTTTGAAGCTTTAAACTTCAAGTACTGCTAATAAAATCCTTCCTCAGATCATATCCCCATAATTCAACTGAAACCAATCCAAACATATTGTTTATTTAACTTTGAAAAATTCTGAAGGCTAATTCCATACTGAATTAGCAGTCATTAAGAACTATTTTAAAAATACATTGATTTTTGATCCATGCTGCTATTTAGAAATTCTTTATTTTACAAACTTGTGCAAGAGAACTTAAGAAAGTTTTTCAACAATGAAAATGTTGTAGCTCAAAAAAGATTCTTGGAATAGTTAATGCTACTTCTTGAAGCATTTTGTTTTGTTTTATATGAATCTGCACTTCTGCCCTAATGTTTACCATGTAATAATTCTTTTTCTTCTTTAGCAGTATAGATCTGCCCCCTTAAACTAAACGAAACAAAACTAAACTAAACTAAACTAATGAGACCTCATTCACTCTGTTAGAAATGGAGCAAATAATTTGTATACAAGTATTAAGTGGAGATAAAAGTATGCTGAGAAATACTAAAGCCAGAAACTAAAGTTGCTTCAAAACCATAATCTTATAGAGACCTGATTTGCTCACATACAGTGCTTTATAAAATGTTTTTCTTAGAGATCCTGATGTTTTTGCTATGGAAATTAATGGCAACATGTCTGTTGATTTACAGAAATTCAGAATTAGACCTAAGTACTAAGGTAACTATAACAGAGACATACAGGCTTAAAGTAAAACAAAGAAAATTCTAATCTGTTGATTGATACACTGTGGCAAGTGTTTAACCAGCTCACTTATTAATGGCTGTCAGCTAATAAACACCACTTTAATTAGTTTAATCAAATACCTTATTCAGAGTGGTGATAGCTGAAATTGTAAATGTGCTGTGCAAGGCGAGTATGCTAGAGCTTTTCTAGATACCCAGAGCGTGAGTGAGGTCAGGCCAAACAAATCAAAGTATGAGGTATTTGCTTTATTGTTAAGCCCCCCATCCTCTTAGAGAGTTAAACCTTGCACAATTTTTTTATGAACTTGCTCATTAACTTCTTAAAAGAAAAAAACATCCTACATCTGTATAATGTAAAGACTGGTCTCTCTGGTGAGGCAGACATTTACTTCACATACCGTGAGTGCTAAGGAATGATCATCTTTTGTACTTATTACAATGGAAATGGTGATTACGTGCATACAAAACAGTGTACAGTACATAGGTAGGGCAGATATTTGCAGGAGGACTACAGGAGTGATGTGAGTGCATGTGCTGTACGTGTCGGCCTAATGGTGCAGGAAGCAAGGAAGGAGGGATAATCTGCACTTAAAACAATGTGACAGAGACAAAAGAGAACAACGTTTGGGATCACCAGCACAGGATGAATTTCAGAAGCTTTTATCTTTGATGAAATGTTGCTTTAATTGTTTCTCTTTGAAATGTGTCTCATTTCTGATGGCTGTTTGTGTGGAGAAGGAACAATATTCAGTGCTTAATGCATTGGATGGAGAGATCTGGGATTTATCTGTCTCTGATTCCCTGTGCGACCTCCAGCTAATCTTTTCCTCTCCCTGTCTCAGTTTCCTTATCTGTAAAGTGGAGTTAATAATCCTTTCTATCTCCCAGTGTGTAGTGAAGTTAGACAATTCAATTAATAGTTGTAAAACTAATTTAGCTTCTGGGGCAGAAAGTGATAAAAAACTGTAAGGAATTATTCATAAATGTGGTAAGCCATCACTGTCCAAATCTGAAGAACAAATGTTCTCCTTTGTATTTTTCCTAACTTCTGCTGACTTACTTGAATTACCATTTCTCTTTCTTTTTACCCAACATATTTGTATTAATGTAAGCAATATCCTTTAATATGGAATATTATACTAGCTAACTGCTAATATCAAACAAAATAAAGGTGATTTTAAGTCTGATTTTAAGTCTGAAGTTGAGACCCACTGAGCTATTGGGTGAATTTGCCTTAGTCTTTGGTGTGGTTTTATTTATTTTTTTAAACCAAATAAAATATTATCAGACCATGGGCTGCAAACAGTGTTTCATACTGGTAGTAATTTAATATATTTTGATTTTCCATTGTAATAAACATACATCCTAAAGACTGCCAGAGTGATTAATTTAAACAAGTCATACATAGTTTAAAGCTTTCAGTTTACTAGCTAGCTGTACAGGCTTCTGTAGAAGTAGACAAAAATCCATTGTGTCCTTAAATTACTGCTTCTCCACATGCAAATGTGTGTATGGGAGGAGGGCTAAAAGCAAGTACAGTATTCTGTTAGCTGCATGGCTTTGATATGCAGGTTGCAATAAACAGTAATATGGGGTATACTCGTGAAAACAGACTTTGCTTGAAATTATAAGGCTTTACAAAAAGTTTAATTGAGATATTGCAGGGATGTGAGGGATGTGAACATGTTAGAAAAAACTCTTCAGAAAGCTGGGAGCATAGAGTTGCAAAATTTGTGATGAAAGTCATTATTGAAACTTTCACCCCCCTGAAAATATACCAGTTATTAGCTGTGATTTTTTTTCAGGAGGAATATATTATGCTGCTTCATGACTTCAGTATAAACACCAGCATACCCTGTCTGTGTCTACATTTCTCATAAATGGTCTAGAAGGCCCTAATGGTCTAGACTGTCAGTACATGAAGTGTCTCCTGATGAAGATTGGGATAACAATGATGAGGGTTCCTGGATCTGCTGAAGCTCCTTGATTTCAAGGCTGATTCAATATTAGCTCCAGCCTCAGCAGATGATTCTTTGTAGGAACGCAGAGTTAGATGTAGCCTCCCATCCATGAAACACCAACTGAAGGGGCCAGGATGCAAAACTGCTATGACTAGATCTAAGACTTGAGTGTGCCTCCTACATTACAAAGCTGAAGTTTGGGGATTGGTGCAAGAGCCTTAAGTCCCCAGTGAAAGGGACTTGTGTCATTCCTGAGCTTTGAGTGACTAGAGCAGAAAGAAGAGCAATCACAGGGTGTGGCAGGAGAAAGTCAAGCTGTTGCGTGAATCCAACATTTATAGTGTCAAGAGAAGGAAGTAGAGTAATCTGCGTTCCTAGTACGGTGGTACAATGTTGGTTTTGTCTATAGCAAATGTATACAACATTTCAAATACCTAGTATGATGAGAACATAGAGATATCTAATTCTTTGTGCTACAAGTGTTGTGCCCTATAGGTCAGCAGATGATTGCGAGGCAAGGCAGAGAGCAGCACAGCTATCAGGGTCAACTGATACTTTGCATTATAGATTTTTTTTTCACAGTTACTTGTAGCTTTGCACATCTCCAGCAATTTGGGCTGAAGTTGTCCATTTTGCACAGAAAAAAAGATTAAGCTAGTCGATTTTTCCTTCTTGTAAGACTTGTAAATTCTCATAAAATCATAGATTGCTCATGCTCAGTAGAGAAATTTTCATTTTGAAACTAAAAAAATGTGAAGATTCTGTTTTCCCTAGCATGCTCAAGTGTCTGACAGCTCCTAGGATTGCCAGGAGTTCACAAGAGCTACCTCCACAAAATAAGTGAACATCTTCTTTCCAACCCAAGGACACAGGGGCAAAACTGAATGAACTTTATGATGACCTACTCTTTGGAAGAGGTGAGGCTGAGCTTGAAGCTGATCCTGTCCTATGTGAAATCCATTGATACCCAATAAATAACAAGACACGGAATTCTAGGCTGAGAAGTACTGACAGCTGAGAGTATTTTACTGGGAAACTTGTTGGCTGACTGCAGGCTTGCCATGTGCTTAATATGGTTTCCCAGGCATCTATCCCATCAGTATACAAGGATCGTGAGCCAGAAAAGCACAGCAGAATAGGAAAACATGGACAAAAAAACCCCCAAGAGGCAAATGGGAGACTGGCAGTCTAAACCAACGACATGGGGATTTACTGGGGCAAGAGTCTCAGAAGCCTGTAGAGCAGTGACTTGTAAAGGAGTATGAGATGGTGATGGGCAATGAGAAGTGGAGAAGAGGACTGGGTAAGAACAGACTGACGGGACAGCAGAAAAGGGTTCAGGTCTGGGAGTAACAGGAAGAAGAAGCCGTTCCAATTACATGACACTTCCTTATCAGAGACTGGAAAATAATGTAAAATTTTTAAGTCTTCTTTAGTCACTGCCAAGAAAAATCAACAATATCCATACAAAGGTGTGTGTCCCATCCTATTCCACTCTGCTGTCAGTCCATGCAGAGACAAACAACTTAGGACTGCAAATTACTCCACTAACTTAAATGGCAGGTGTCTTTGGAGTAGATCTAAAGTTAATCACCCTCTACTGGTCTGTTGTGGGTCTCAGTGAGAAACTGGTGAGTTTTCTATCTTTTCAGACTACTTTTCTAAACATGTGTCATTAAAAATTTACAATCAAAATTCTTTGTAGCTTACATTGCCAATCTTTCAAAGCTACGATTAAACTGAATTTGCCCTGCTCTCTTCCTCCTCTGCGTATATACCTTGTGGTCAGTCTTTAATTTCATTATTACATATTGTATTTTTCATAAAGAGCCTTTATTTTTCTGGTCCCAGGATGGATAGTATTCAACTAATGAGCAGCCTTTCAGGCTCTCTCTTGTTCTTTTGTTCTTCTCTTCTTCTGTTGGAGCAGTGTAAGTGAAATATTCATTGGGTTAGAGACTGGCTATATGCCCTGATTGCTGCAGTGTTCACCTGGGATGTGGGAGTGAAGTCTCAAGTCTCTATTTCAGTGACTAATTTACTATTTATATAAAATGGAATGACTACAACAAGAGAGAATGAGAGACCCTTTCCTCAATAGCCATTAGACAGGGCAATCCCAAGAGAGGTGTGACTCCTACACAGGTGTCCTGGTTTCAGCTGGGATAGAGTTAATTGTCTTCCTAGTAGCTGGAAGCTTCCTAGTGCTATGTTTTTGAGCTAGGTATGAGAAGAATGTTGATAACGCACTGATGTTTTCAGTTGTTGCTAAGTAATGTTCAGTCTAAAGTCAAGGTTTTTCAGCCTTTGATGCCCAGCCAGCAAGAAAGCTGCAGGGGCACAAGAACCTGGGAGGGAACACGGTCAGGGCAGCTGACCCAAAGTGGCCAACGGAGTATTCCATACCATATGATGTTTTAGGAACTGGGGCAGGCGCATCGCCGCTCGGGGACTTCCGGGTGCGTCGGTCGGCGGGTGGTGAGCAATTGCATTGTGCATCACTTGTATATTCCAACCCTTTTATTATTACTGTTGTCATTTCATTAGTGTTATCATTATTAGTTTCTTCTTTTCTGTTCTATTAAACCGTTCTTATCTCAACCCACGAGTTTTAGTTCTTTTCCCAATTTTCTCCCCCATCCCACTGGGTGTGGGGGGGAGTGGGTGAGCGGCTGCATGGTGCTTAGCTGCTGGCTGGGGTTAAACCATGACAACAGGTGTTGGTCAGCAGTGGGCAGAGTGCAGATTTGGCCTTTAGTTTCCTACATCACACCAGAGAGCTGTGGCTACAAGGCTATCGGCTTTCTGGGAGAAGGCCAGGTGATTTTGGTCAGACATTTCATTCTTGTGGTACAAATATTCCTGAAAAAAAAAATTCCTTTTCTTAACTAATAAATATTTCACAGAAAAACAGTATATTCAGAAAATCCCCACTCAGCCCTATAAATAACATTCCAAGTCATGAGGACTTCTGAGCCTCTTGTCTTTAGTCCAGGGCTTCTTTCTCCCTGGGTATATCTGATTTGCTGAGGCAGCTACTGCACCTTTGGGACAAACTTAGGTACAAGGAGAATGAGGGTGGTTACATAAAAGCAGCTGCATTCCCGTATAATCATACAAATTGGGTTGGGGATGATCCCCTAAAAATTCTGTCCCAATATAGCCTATTCTGTAGAATGACAATATGAACCAAAATAGCAACCAAACTTTAAGTTTACCAAAATACTGTATGGTTTGGGGTTTTCCCCCCCCTTGGAAAAAACACTCTAGATAACACTCCAGCTGCCAGTCTAGATAGGTGCATGAACATCCACTGAAGTATAAAAATGAAGTGCATATTTTCAAAGTCATAAAATGAAAGCTTTTGAAACAGAAGTAATTAAAAAGACAGCCAGTACACTTCCTGTAAGGAAATTAATTTCTCTTGGTTGTAACATTGACCTGTCCTTACTGTTCCCTGTAATAGGAACCAAATGCCAGATGCCCGATAGCGTTACTGTTTCTAGGTTGCCTCATCAGAAACAAATCTTTCCCCATGTGTTTTTTTTTAAGCAGGCTGATCTTTCGTCATAGCCAGAGCTGACAGTTTCCAGTGGCTCTGTTATAGCTGATACACAGATGATAGGGGTTTTGGAGGGCTTCATCTCCCCTAACTTTGGATGGCAACAGCAGGAGGTCTCTGTCAAAGTCATCCTAACCTCCTTTTATATTCAGCTGAGAGGAAACAGACACTTCCATGGCATGGTCCACCTGTCCTGCTCTAGGACATGATGACTGGATCTTCAGTGCTTAGAAAGGAGTCCAGATGACTAGTTCAGATGAAGAAGACAACTCTTCTGAGTTGAAACAAACCTCTTCTGAGATTAAAATCTCCCTATTCTTTGCTATTCTACAGATTTTTAGAATTAATGCACTTCTAAGCACAAAAGTGAAGCTGTTAGAGAATTACAATCTCCCAAATTGAAAAGAAGGAAAGAAAGAGAAAAAAAAAGAGCTTGAGGGAACTGCTGAAGAGATATCAAGTTTCTTTGAATTATTAAAAGCAACTGCATTTCTTTAGAAGATTGTAATGGTAAATGATATATTTAGCTTCCAACACTTCCAAAGGAAGAAAGCAAATAAGTAATCTGAATAAACATATTCAAGAGCATAGATGTAATGTCTTGTAATGGCAATGTTAGCCATGCTATAACAAGAGAAAGAATGAGTGACAGCATTTCATTGCAGTGACATGTTTTAATTTTGCAGATCAGGACATCCTTAAAGTGATACTTGCAGAGTAAATACCATATGAAATCAGAACATTAATATAAAATATCAATGAAATTATGTATTTCAGCATGTGAAATATGAAGTAGGATATGCTTCCCTGAGCATTTTTTTTCTATATCCAACAAAAGGTAATAATGCAGAATAATTGGCATAATTTTCGGAATATAATGGGAAACTCTGAAATTGCATTAAAAATTCCTGAAATGAAAGCTTAAGTAATTGGTTTGACAAGTCAAAGAAAAAAGTTAAACTTTCTTTTTTGGTATTTTTCTTTGGTACTATTTCATAATAGTTATCTTTTCCATTTCAACCAATCTCTTGAAAATGGCAATTCACTGAACTAATCTAATCTCAAGAAAGCACAATTTAAACTGGGAGCAGAAAAACTGTTGAGCTTTATTATAAGCTATTAAAAAATGCCCATGGTGTGAAGAACAAGATACCCTCATTCTGTAAGAAGTGAATGGTGAGCCCAGGTGCATGAATTCTACAATTATTTGATATGAATTTTCCTTTATAATTTTTGCTTTTGTGATATCCATTATCCAGCCAAGATTTAAACAGACCACAAAAATATTTAGGAACATCAAACTTTCATAGCAATTTGTGACATAAATGTAAGTTGAACATGTGCTTCAGAAGTTTGGGTTTGATCTCTGCTATCATCAGTTGATTATTCAGGTTCATTAGTCAAATTACAGAAATGTCACTGAAGTTACCTTATAAATGTCAAGCTGAATGTCAGCTGACAGCTGAAATGGTGACATTACTAAAATGCTTCATATGAGGGTACTTTTTGTCACAATAAAAATGTTTTCTGTCCACTGAGATGACTGTGACTCAATGGTACCTAATTTTAAATATACAGAAGAACAGGAAGGATGGCTTCTGCTTTCAAAGGCTGCAGAGGAAACATTTTTATGATTCTCAATATGAAGATCTTATGTAGAACCTCTTCAACATTTCAAGTTGCACACTTAAAAATAATTACTTCATATGTAACTTAATATTATATTCATGACTTTTGATGGAATGAGATCAATATGTTTATGTTCCAAACTCAGTGTTTCTTCTTATATATTAGTACAACCCCTAATTTGGGGATGAGGGGGTTAATTCCACCCTAATTACCTAATTGTCTACCCATGCTGAAAGAAGCAGAGCAGCAGCACTGCACTTGACTGTAAAGTGGTGGAGTTTTTGATTCTGCTGGCACATTGGAAGGCTTTT